>JARVJO010000269.1:72607-86615 GCA_031762555.1 Cynodonichthys magdalenae
TAGATAGATAGATAGATAGATAGATAGATAGATAGATAGATAGATAGATAGATAGATAGATAGATAGATAGATTTATAGTCTGTCCCAAAGGTAAGAGAAAAACGTATTTAACATGGCTCCATGTTAAAACAAGATAAGTAAAAAACAAGACGAGCAAAGCCAGTAAGTACTATAATCAAACCTATATCCATACAAAATAACAAAGTTAAAAACAGACCGAAAAAGGGGGGTAATGTAACTCTGAAGCCTTGTTTAGTAGGGTAATTGCAAAAGGGACAAATTATTTTTTATAGATGTTTTTCCTGTCCAGGGGAACTTTATAACACCTGCCATAGGGTATATATATATATATATATATATATATATATATATATAAGAATAAATGTAAATATTTTTATTGACTAAAAAGTAAGCAGTTATCAGATATTGACCTTACACAAGTGGTTTCAAGCTCCCAGAATATACAATACAAAGGTTTTATAATAAAGTCACATTGCATATTTAGGTGTGTCACTTCGAAAAATAAAAATGAAAGAAACAGCAGCTTGGATAAAAACGACCACAGTGAAGATTTTGCAAATATTATTGAGCCATGCATTATTTATTATAAAGAAATGGTGGAGTGCAGTCCCTTTGGACTAAAATATTAGATTTAAAGAGATACATAAACTACTAAAATCAAATTGCTCTCAGATATTTCATGAATATTCACGTCGCCATGCATTCTTTTTTTTCTTTTCTAAACATGATTGAGACCTTTTTAGGAGAAAAAGAGAACTAATTAATACTATTTAAATCTGAAAAGGATCTAGTACTTATCATTTATTTTCATTAATCTTCATGTCAGCAGATTAAAAAAAAGTCTCGAGTTGAAAATTCATTGAACAAAAACGGTGTCTAATTTGACTGCTTGAAAACTGTCTAATGTGTAATTATTAATTAATCAGTTTTATATCAGTGTTCCTCTCCACTCAGGAAGCTGTTAGTACACACTTGCGCACACGCTAAAAGGATACAACCGCAGTTTGAGGTACTTGTGTTTGTGTGTGAGTGTGTATACAGCTGTTGTGTGTTTTCTGGCCAAAACCATTTGTGAATTTGTAACTGTGTATAAATGCATTTATTAAAACTGTTCTGCATGTTGTTCCACCCTGTGTGTGTTTCTTTGTCAATGTGTGTGTGTGTGTGTATGTAGATTGGTGCCCTTTCCCCAGCTCATTGGGATGCAAGCCCTGAGCCTGTCGAGTGAGAGCTGTCCAGGCTAGCTTTGGAGTCATTAGTGCGCTCGTTAGTCCAGTTATGTTAAATCTAAATTACCATTCATCATCACACAGGGACCCATCATTTATTCTGATGTGGCCCGGCAGACACATGCACTAACTGGATTAACTCATTCAAAGACACGCGCACACACTCGCTAAAACACAGTGGAATTCACAATCAGGTGTTAGCTTCGTGGTAAGTGCTTTAAAATAGGTTTTATATTATTGATTGAGTCGTTGCCCAACTTCAGCAATGATTGGTTTGCCCTTGTAAACGCAAACCATTGACAAACTTTATCATTCTGATAATAAATTTTATAATTCGTAACTAGCTCGTCAGTTGTTGGTGTATATTCTCAGTCATCCAGGTCAAGGTTTAATCCTTTTTGTGCGGAGTTTGCCAGTTTTAGAAATATAATTTTAAACTCCAGGCTATAGAGATCTGTTTAAAGGTTGGCAGATCTAATCTCAAGAACACTAAAGTTTTTTTTAGCAACTAATGGAGCAATAAGATACAAAAATAGCCAAAAGGCACATTTTTAGATTGCAGAGAAAGCTAATGTGTTTGGGGCTACAGAACTGATGCATTTTCTAATTTGCCACTGATATTAATAGTTGGAATAGTATTAAGTTGAGGCTGACATACATGAAGTTTTGACACTTAACTAATGTTAAAATTCTAATTGAGTCCCCCCCCCACACACACACACACACGATGATAGTCTTTAGTTGCTATAAAATAAATGTCTACCATTTACAAAGACAAGTTCTTCTTCTGAAACTGAAATGGAACGAGCGGCTCCTCAACAAGATACCAGAACTGCATTTATCATATAATTATATTTCTACTTCTACTGTGTTTATTCAGCTTAAAAGTTTGAGCACTTACAAATATAAAATGTTTAAAAAAAAAAGTCTAATTAAATTACTGAAAGGACAGTCACCTGTTAAAGAAAATTATCATTCCACTTTTTGGAATTTGGTGGCATTGCAGGTGTGAATACTGAAAACATGAAAAGGGATGATGTGACACTAACAGTCATGACATGGGTTTTAAATAGCAAGCACTCACAGAATTCGATTGTTTCTAAGTCGTAATAAGACGAACAAGTTCAAAGTTGTAAAACGTGTTCCACAAACCCAAAGCGTTCAAAGGTTTGTGCTGAGATAAAAGAGACGAGTCATTAAAATGACTTTGTGTTGTTTAAAGTTAGTGCAATTCAAATCATGCAGTACTGCGTGTAATTAGTAAAAGTTGCTGTTTATAGTTAGTGCAATTTACCAATTGATTGTAATATGTGTTTAATGACAAATATGACAAAAAAAACACCGCCTTTCACTCTGTTCAGGATCAACAGTGAAAGAATAATGATTCTCTTTGTGTTCAAAGATATCAGAGGGGATTTGGTTGGTCTTTGATTCTGAAGACTACTTAGTGTGGCACTTCAGTTTTCCATTACAACTGCTTTTACTATTCAATCCAATCTATTTTATTTATTTATTTTATTTTTTGCCTAGTTACACAGTCATATCAATACATTCTATGATTAAAAACAGAAAAACGTGGCATGAAGAGAATCCAGTTTAAGCTTGTTTTTTAAGTGCACTAAAATAGAAAAGGCACTTTTTCACAAAATAATTGGGATGTTATCACTCATACTTTTCAGGAAGTTCTTGCAAACAGGAATAAATGAAGAAAATCAGTAGTAAAGAAAGAAAAGACCTAAAAAAGAAAGAGACAATAAAACATGCTTAATATGTCACATTGTTAAAACAGGTAAGCATCAAATATGTAGATGGGTGTCTGCAACCATTAGGAGCGTGTTTCTACAAGCAAAATGTCTGACAGTAGTTCTGTTAAAAGTGAGGCTTTAAAAAGTATTTAAATGCTTATTAATATTATGCCAAAATAGTCACATAGATGAAAGACAGCAGGACTTTTTCTATACTTCTGATCTTCCTTGACTTCCCACTTCACCTCAAAAAAGGCACACTAACACATAAAGTGTGCACTGGGGGAATCCTCCTACGTAAATCCATCACTGTCTCTGAGGTACTGAACTGATCGTTCATACCTTTCAGCTGAATCTCCCCGCAGAGTCGACACCCTAATAAAGGGCATCCTTGATCCTCGAGGTAAAGTTACAGCTTGAGAGTGTTGTCTTCGTTTCATCGCCCACTCTGTAGCCTTGAATTAAATAACGCGCTAACAAACTGACACATGTAAAAGTACAGCCTCATTTGTTTGCTGTCAATCAAAAGCTGTACTCAATTCACTGAAACTGGAGTTTGTTTTTAGTTCACCTCTGTAAAAAATGTATGTGGGGATAAAAAGGCAAAAGCTGATATGATTTTAGGGTGAGATTAATTTTAATACATAAGAGAAGCAACTCATGGTTGGTAGTTTACAAGTAAGTGCACTAGTAAGTGACCATATGTTTAACTGAAGAAAATTTATCATAATAGCATTGATGTCTTAGAAAAATTTTTTCAAATGCATTTTGTTGTTTATCTTTAAGGTGTGGTGGGGTATTATGCAAAATCATATTCTTTTTAAATTTATATCAAGGTATGATACAATTCCCTTATCACAAACATACCCAGAGTGTTGCTTTGACTCATTCATGCATGTTTGAAAAATCCTTGAATCTCCTGTGGTAGCTATGTGTAGCTGCCTAAACAATTGCTGGTACAAAGCTCCGCCTATTTACACAAAGCTCCTCCCTGGAGCTCAGTCTGCAGTCGAGCTCCCGCCCCACAGAGCACCCCTCCCTCGAAGCATTGTTGTGAAAACAACAGTGTCAGAAATGGTAGGAGGTTCTTAAAGAGGCAAAGGCCTATTTTAAGGTGATTAGATAGACTATGATTCAAATTCAAATATATTTTTGATTTATACAGCTTTTTCATAACAACTGACACTAACACAGTTAACCTCTGAACCCTTGAGTGTGATACAGATTTGAACTTTGTGCCTGGAATATACATAATACCCCTCTTTAAATAAAATTAATTATTTGAAATTTCAGTTGTTCGTTAGGTGATTACACTTAATGTAGTTTACTTAGAAACTAAAACAAATATTGATTTTAAAAAAAGCCTTCATTAACCACTTTGAGCTTCAATTAAAGTGTGTCTTCTTTCCAGCTCAAGACATTAAAGAGCAGAAAAATCAAAATATCAGAATCCTAGATGGGGTCTCCATCTTTACTTGGAGAAATGCTGTTCTGAGTCTATCTGACAGCCTTGGTGGTCTGGAAACAACAAAGGGCCAAATTGAGTCAGTCAGTCAGACATTTGTTCCATTAATAATTAATGCCTCTCTGCTCTCTTCATTCTGATCCGTTCAAATCCATTTTCTATCACAATTCTTTTTAGCTTTTTTCCCCCCTTGGTTACTAAATGTTTCTTCCATATTCCCGTACGCTTTTTCATCTTTCTTCCTTGAAATTCTTGATAGCTTTTGTTTCTTTGTCATTTTATTTTGCATGTTGTTTTCCATGTGCAACTGGACAAATGTTTTATCAACTCCCTTTGTCTGCCATTGTTTGTATTTGTCTTGCATTTTCTTCATACTGTATACCAAATGTCATGACGTTGTTATAATCTATTTTTTCATTGTCTTGATTTGTTCATTTTTTCCCCACTTAGAGTTCCCTATCTGCTTTCAATCTTCTTATCTAATGGTTTCTCATCCTAAACTATATCTCTTCCTCTGTATCACTTGGTTTCTGCCTCCTTCTCTCCTCAGGTCCAAAAGTGGATAAATAAATAATGTCCAGGAACTGGCAGCATTTACAGCACCAATATTGCATGCCTTACTTTCTTTCCTTTCCTCAAATTCCTCCTTCTATCCTTCTCCATTTTAGAAGCATCCTCTTGCCTTTGCTACCCCAAATATCTATTCCATTGTTTCCCTCTTGGCAAAAACGACAGGATAAAAACCACTGTCCTTTTGGCTCTAAATAAATGATAGCCTGCAGTCTTTTTCTCCCCCCTTTTACAACGTCAAACCTCCACTTTTATCCAGTAAAAAGGAGGAAGAGAATCTGTGAAAATAGAAGTAAATGGAGAGGAATAGTGAATTGAAAAGTGTCACATCAGGCTGCGTTTTCTAAACCTCTTCAGGACACAAAATCCATCTGTCAAATAAGGAAACAAATGTTCAAGCCTGTTCCTTAAACCTTGTTCAAGGTGTTTATTCTGACAGGTTTTGGTTCTCTGCCAAGCATCTGTCTAACACTAGAAATAAACCTTTAGCAATTGTTTATTTCAGTTTTTCTACATAAATAAAAAATCTTGATGTGAAAACTTAGAACACATTCATTGTGCCAAGAATGTGGAATATTTTGGTTTATGTCGATAACATAATTTGACAAAGCAATTATAACAAAAAAGTATGAAAATAGCAAACGAAAATCGATTTAATTACATTATAATAAGACAGACGCCCCCCTATTCAACTTTGAATAGTCAAAGCTGCCCCTGTGAAACATATTAGGTTCAGGTAAAGCCTAGTCTACTAAGAAATATCAGCTAATTAAAAATGACATGATTAATTAAAGTGGAGATTCATTAGTAGGACACACACAGAGCCACACTTCTTTCAATTAGCATGTGGCAAACACACACATTTAACCGAAGCACACATGAATTATTCCACACATCTCCCTATTGTCTGCAGCTTAAGTATTATCTCTCATATACTACTGTAATTTTTGGCTGGTGTTTACACAGGCATAATGAAATGGTCACATGCACAAACAAAACAAACATCTCATGAACTGATCATTGCTTTTTATTTGCATGGATGACACAGAGATCCAGGCAACGAATGAAGAAAAATGACACAAAAGGACACAAATAGACGCAGTCATAGAAATAAAAATGTTCAGATATAGTTTTTCTATAATCACAACACAAGCATTTAATCTCTAGTATATTTACATTTCAGAATTTCCATTTACTGACTTTTTTATTTACCTGAGAAACCACATATAAGATCTAAAGAAAATAAATCAAAATTTTCGAAAAATGTTATATTCATATTCAATTTTTTTATGGAAATACAACAAAAAGACACTGCAGAAACCCATGCTAAGAGAAGTACATATTTAGTTTTACTGTTTAATATGAGACTTTTTGATGTGACACTTACTGTAAGACTGTTATAAACACATTGTTTGACTAATATACATAGTTCCAATGTCAATTTAAAATATCTCACCAAAATACAACTTAAACCCTTTTAAAAACCTTGTAAAGAGGTGGAAACTGAAAAATTTTAAGTGTTTTCATCCAAAACCTCCTCAAATCAAACGGGTTCTGACAAACACAGAAACACACAGAGATTCACACAGGTGTGTGACACACTCACACACACACACGCTCAGACACATACCTACTGCTGCTGCAGTCACATGACCTCCAATTACTGTTATCTCTATCATCCAATTTTGTACTACGGTCACAAAATCAGCCCCCGAGAACTGAACAGATGGGTTTTGCGTCTGTGTTTGTGTGTGTGTGAATATGTGTGAATCCACATACATCTGTGTATATGTGTGTGTGTGTGTGTTAAGAGCTTTGCAATGAAGATCATTCCAGTGGCAGAATTGCTTACTGTCATTCATGCCCTATACACAAACACACAAATACACACCTGCCTTTATTAAAATGTCACATTCAGTGAATATACTGTGTGCTGTCATGCTGTCTGCTTTGAATGGGAAAAGGCTGCATATTTACAGTGAATTGTAAATCCTGCCGAGCACTCAGCTGTCAAAGACTTATGAATTGCTAATATGTTGTATCTTGCACTGCTGATTCCACGCTATCTGCCCCCTATCACTTTCATTGTGCGCAGGGCAAAAAAGCGAGGGCAGGGAATCAAAAAGATCTAACCGTGCTAAAGGAAAATAAAATGTAGAGATGAAGAAATCAAGACACGAGGAATAAAAATTTACAATACAGACTGTAACAACATTTAAAACCACCACATGAACTGTTCTATCCTAACTTATAGGATCGGATATTACATTTTACGTTGTGCTTTAGCAGTTTAACTGGTTTCAAACTGAGCATTTTACTCAGGAATCTTTTTGTTCTCTCTAATCAATCATGTATTAGCCACCAACAGTCAGCACCTAAGACAAACACATAAATTACAACAGAGCACTAATCAATGTTGGCCTCGTATTGTTGGGAATCTCTTTAATAAAAACATCTACCATTTACTGGACTGAAATCCTTTACTCATTACTTATACAAACTAGAGTGAAAGACGTTGTCCATTACAGAAAAAAATCAAGCTGATTGTTTCAACGAATAATTAGAATTTGATGTAAGGTTTAGCCATTTTACAGAAAACACATTTTTTACTAAGGTGTATTTATGGTTTTGCTCATCTTTAGTGCAGACTCTGGTAACAGTTTCTGCTTCTGCAGTAGATCTTTGGGAAAATGAGACAAGTTTCTTCCAGAATCGGACAATTAGACCTATTGTTTTTTTTTTGTTTGTTTGTTTTTTTGGCAATAAACTAAAAATCACACAAATCCATACCACTGTCTGCTGTTTAAATTTTAACTTTAGAAATGTATCACTCACTCCATTGGACATCAGCTGTGTCTACTCAAAGGTGGATCTTCATCTGATGTGTTTTTTTGTTTCATTCCATTTTTTCCCTCTAGTGTTGTCCTCTCATTCCCATTTCCATGTTTTCATACGCTCTTATTTTACGAATTTCTCTGACTCGTTTGCTTTGTTTTACCTTGTGAAAGCACATTCAGCAAGAAACATTTGTACTTTTTATGTAGCTGAAGACAAACACATGGCTAGCACTGCAGGCAAATTAACCAATGGCTGTGCTGACCAACAGGACAACCTTCACTAGGAACCTATTTTCAGCTCTGTTGCTCACAGTCTTAAGAATTTGCTTACTCTATGATTTCTTTTTAATATATTGTTGTTGTTTTTTTTACTTTATCTTTTTATTACAAAAAAGTCACAGCATCGACTATAAAACATAGATTAATGTTTATGCAAAGTGTCTGACACACACGAGTCTGCAGAGTAGTAGACATCTTTCTGCACACAACTCGCCCTGCACAGTTGCCAGTCACCACAACTGAGCATAGTGACAAATGAGCAGCCATAAAAATGTGGACAGATACACACACAAACTAAAATGAACACACATGCTCAATCACTCTCACAGCTGGGAGCAAACACATATAAAAAAACACGAAAGCATCCCCAAACGCAGGAAGAAATCACCCACATTAACTGTTGCACTTGGTGCAAAGACAATGCAAACCACAGCAAGTGGCAGATGCACTGTTTCTGTCTTTTTCTTCTATCTTTTGTTGTTTTTACATAATATGTGAATGTGTGTGTGCAAAGTCAAGGACTTTGCGTTAGCTGGTGAATGAACAGGTATGCTGCGCATCATCTCTGGAAGCAATTCACACTGGCTGTGCGCCTGAGAGCATGCAGAGCTACACTAAAACCAAATGGCACAGTTTAAAAGCACAGATGAAAATTTAAATATAAATAAATACTGTTCATAGAAGAATAATCTCTAAGTCAAAGCTTTGAAGACTTATTGCACTTATGGGTCAGGGAAATACAACAGTCTAGCAGAAAAGTAAGTGAGCGGTAAAGAATGAGGAATGACAAAAGTAGACGTGAGGGAAAGTGAAGAAAAATCACAGTTGAAGACATTATCGGCTGAAAGCAAAGGTGATGGGAAGAAGAAGAGAGTGTCGTTAAAGATCCCCGTTTCACAGGCAACACATGAAAAGGATGAGAGATGAGAAGAAGAAACTGATGAGGAGGAGGAGGAGCCGGATAGGGGACCACGGTTTTTTCCTCTACTTACAGAATCTCCAGATCGCGCAGTGCTCGGAAAGCTCCATCTTCAATGCAGCTGATGTGGTTGCTGTCCAGTTGCCTGTACACACACGCGCGCACACACCAACACACACACAGATGAGAGAGAGATGGGAGAGAGTCAGGCGCAAGTCTGCAAGGTCCGCTCAGTCGGGGGAGGGACTAACACAAGATGGTGAATGAATGTGTGTGTAAGTGTGTGTGTGCGCGCAGGGTGATACCCGAGCAATGCTTAAAGTAGCAGGTGGGAAACACCAGCAGGTAGTCTTCCTCACACACACACTCTCACAGACACACTCAGGGGAAAACTAGTCCAGAAGGCAGCACACACAGTGAGGTGAAGTCTCACCTCTGCGCAGATGTGACCAGCCCAGAGGAAGAGAGGAGAGGAAAAGGAGCGCAAGAGAGAGGAGACCGGTGTGCTGAAGTGGCCTGGCTGCCGTCAGCCTATCACCTGCCTTCCCCGCCGCACACTGGCCGCCGGGAGAGAGAGGAGCGAGAGAGGCTGACACACTGAAGAGGAGAGCGAGTGTCACTAAAGCCCACCCTGCTGGTCTGTTCTGTAAATATTAATTGCATTTCTTCTCTCCCATTCTCCTCCGCCCCCTTCTCCCCATGTCTTTTTTTATTCTTTTTTTCCTCTCTCTGTAGTGAAAGAGGGAGTAATTTCATTACATTAGGCCAGCCAATCCATTAAGGGCCTTTTACCGGCTCTGTCACTGAAACAATTTCATTAAAAGGAAAGCCTCCGTAAATCAACCTACAGTCACGACTCTGCCTCTCATTCCCGTTCTCCTTCCTCTATTTTTCTCCAATACCTTCACCCTCCTCCCTCGACTTGCTCAACGACTTGTTTGCTGCTCTTCCAGATGCACCCTGTACCCCTCTGTCATTCATCTTTTGCCTTTTACTTTAATTTGCTTAGCTCTAGGTATTCAGCTCCCTCACCATCCAACTCTCATGAACCCAACAACCCTGAACCTCCACTCCTCCCTCTTTCTTTCCATTTACTTCCATCCATCTACCCATCTGTCCCTCCAACCCCCCAGAGCTCAGTCACCAGAGTAAAATGTTGCCATTCCACTTTTATAGAAACCACAGATGAATCGATTGATCTCAACAATTATCATGGAGAAAATAAAAGGTTTTAATTTTTTACTTTTCTATGCAATAATTTACTGCAATTCAAACCAGCATCAGTTTTCAAACGATTTATTTGGTGTTTTGCATGGGCCTCTGGAAATTGGAGCTGCACTCTAACCTATATGCTAACAGCACACTCACACATATTGAAAATTGCTGTCAGATATCTATGCTTTTCAGAAATTTAATAAAAGAGATTTTTTTTTTTTTTACATATGAACAGAAAGATGAAGTGCAAATGGAAACACTGTAAAATGTAACTATTCATATATATTTGCTTGTTTTGTACCTCTGCTAGGAAACATGAGTGACAGGTTTGTTGAAGGCTCACACAAACTCAGCGAGAAAGCTGGAATAACAGAGATTCACGGAATCAATAAAAGGAGAAACATTCAAACACACAAGAACTGACAGAACCTTTAGTTACAGTCTGCTCTCAAGACACAAGAGCATAAAAGAATATCATTCTACCTTAATCTCTCTCTTCCACCAGATCCCTCTGTTGCTAATCCCCTTTTCTTTGACTTTTGTGTTATTTTCTTTTTTAAGCGTCCATCTTCCCTAGTTTTTGTTTTCTGTACCTCTTCATTCATAATCCCCTTCTTCCTCTAGTGCCTTCTCCTCATCTTTGATTCTCCTTCACATTTTCCCATCTCGCAAGCCATCTATCCATTGTTAATCCATATTCCTTCTCCTTGTTCACTTTTATCAATCTTTTAAATCTCCCTTTCCTTTTCCACTGAGCCCCGCTGTCTCCTTAGAATGCCGCAGCTCCTCTTATATCAGTCATGTCAGCTTTTACCCTGAAGGAGGTGCTTCCCGAAGCAAAAGGTTTGGTTTGAAGGCAAAGAGAAATTGCCTCATTTAGTTCGTTTTTATGCTTGCATGTTTTCAGAGTTTGTGTGTGTGTGAGAGAGAGAGAAAAGAACCTGGAAAACACAGCGCACTACAAGTATAGCTCAATGCACTTTGTATTTTCAACAGGGAATTACATGGAAGCTTAAGGTTAAAGTGACAGCAAGACATCAAAATGTTTAGCGTAAGGTTCAAGAGCATTTATCTTACCAACTTTACCACAGCATTTAAAATAAACAACCTGAAAATATTTAAGCACTGGCAAGGCTTCTGTCAACCGCAGAAAACTGTAATTTTCATTTTTGATCATTATACTCTCAAAGCACTTGTTTCATGTCTGACTGGATCTGACCAGCTGCTAGTGGTTCACAGTTGGCATGAGCACAGTTTGGACTCATGAAAGTAAACCACTTAGTGCCAACAAGCCAGGTTTAGCTAGCAATATAATTATTTTCAACCCTCCAAAGGTTTCTATAAAGTGTTTAGATGTTTTAATCCATTTTGATGCATCGCAGCAATACTTTGAAGAAGATTTTAAGTGTGCCTGCTTTGTCCTTTCATTAATTGAACGCAAACTCTTAGAGGGTTTAGGTTTCATCAGAGTGGGGCTCTAAACAGTTTTGTTTTACATAATAAAAATGGTTTAATAGGATTTGAGACCTTTCTCTTTGGTGCCCACTTGTTGCAGGAGAGTTGTAAGTGTGAGCATCTGTTAAACAACTTGAGACTAAAACACAGCGAGTCTGGGGATCAGGAACATATGGTAATGCCATGTTTGTGTTTTATCTAATTAAAAGGCTGGGTTTTTTTTTGGAAGGAAAGCTGGCACATTGCCTGAGCTGCCATATGTAGATGAATGATGCTGCTAAAGTCGACTTTTCTTTTGTTTGTTTTCACTACTATTCTTTTTAGGCTACCTCCAGTCTTGATAGAGTTAATGAAAGTTTGTTTTTTTTTCTAAATGAAAGTTTCTATAATAAATTAACTTAAAAAAATAATTTTATACAATAACACTTAGTAACAATGCCATTAGTGATGCCATGAGTTATAAAAAATTCACATTGCATATTTTTTGTACACTTTAAATGTAGCATGGTTACAATTTTATTTTCTTTTAGCTGTAATTCAGGATTTGAGTAAAACATATATTGAAAAAATAAAGAACTTACACAAACCGCTTTCACCAGTATGGCTTCACATCATTGACACATTGGTTATTTGTTCAAAGGCGATTTGTTCTTTTATATAAACTGCCTTATATCATGATTGTTCTCCAAGAAGCTCAGTTGTTTAAACATTGCAATTTCCAGCCCTTACCCATCATCACGGGTATCTAGTAAAACATGTATCTGTCAAAAAAATCTCCAAAGTTTAAAGATCCAAATTGGGCAATCATCTTAATTTTCAAACATCAATGAATTGCTGTGAAAAGTGAAATTTCTTACCAATTCACTTCTTCTGACAACCTTTTTTTAACTGCCTGCATCTTTTTATGAAAGTTGCCGTGTATAACTGGATAGTGTGAAGACATTTAATTAAAATGTTCTGAAGCGTCGTCCATTCAAAGTAAGTTTTCTTTGAAGTAAGATTGGAATATAAGCAAAACACAATGTAGCCAAACAACCAGTGGTCTGACAGTTCTTTTCTGATAACTATGTTTAGCTTTATTGTAAAAATATCAATTCAAGAGACAATTAAAGGTGATGTGTGGAAAATGCAATCTCTTGTGTGGCTGAGTGAATCCCACCAGGACTTCTAAACTGTTGCTGACATATTCTTAGTTCTTCAGTTGAATTTAATTCCAAAGTCCTTTTTAGGCAACTTTGAGACCATATTGGTTGTTTTATATGTCTATGATTTGGCCAGAAATGAGAATAACCACTTGATTCATATTGGTGGCCATGCACTTCATCTTCTGTCTTTATCCACAGAAAACGATTTCATCATCTCTGATATGATTGGATTCCACCGACATCTTTGTTCTCCAAGCACCATGATTAGCCATGACATGATTGGTATAAATCTGAGATGAGGACAACTTCATGTGTCTGAGCTTTTCCTATTTGTAGCAGCATGTTGCATTTGAACTCCCTATGCATGTTTGTGTATTGTGTTTATAAATGTTTGTTGAAGGGGATAGAAAAGAAGTCCAAAATTTAATTTCCGCCTTTATAATTAATCAGCGTGTTTGACCATGTCAATCATAGGGTCTATTGGCAAAGTGATTCAAAGCTTCCTCTGCAGCCATCTGGAGCAAAATGAAGCACACAGACTTATACATAAAGCAGCACTGTTGAAGCATAAAGCCATCAGTGGGCAACGATTACTGACTGAAGAAAATAACGAATAGAAAGAATAGAGAAAAAGGTTACACTTGAACTGGATTTCATGCAAATATCATTTCCCTGACTGTTTTAACAATAAATGTTCTGTGTTGGTGCAATTAGAATGTCACAAAAGAGATGATGCTTGATGAAAAAGGATTTTGTTTAGAATCTACACAATGGTAGCGGACAAGTTGAGAAAAAACGAAAAGTAAAAAAAACAAAAGTAATATGCAAAGTGGATATATTTACAACAACAAGACCTGAAAAGCTCTTTTTCAAGGTTCTGTTTGGAGCATTTAAAGGCAAATAACTTAAAATTCAACTCCTGAAAGTCTTTTCTTGGGTTTAAGTGGTTTAAATACAGTACTTTGTTAATAAGATACCACAGTTAATATAAACTGTGATGACTTCGGTTGTATCCTGCTTTGTTATCTTCAGGCTGTCACATGTAGACTATAGCCCCTTTCATAAGACAGCTCAGTCCGGATCTGATGCGCGTTCTGCCCTCTCACGAGCTTTCAGAAGAGAGACTG
>JARVJO010000269.1:96465-112674 GCA_031762555.1 Cynodonichthys magdalenae
GAGAGCAATGGGCCCACTTATGAGGCCCCCGCTCACATGGATTATTTATCCATCCCCACTAACCATAACCATAACCAACATAAAAAAATAAAAATAAAAAGTTTATTGCTCAAACTACGACCGAAGCCATTTGCTAATTTTTGTTGCCCTGCCAACTGAATAAGCACATTGATACACAAACAAAGTTTTAACTTTTGTCAGTAATTGGCCAGTAGTTGTCTTGTGAATAAGGTTCTACATTTCAAACGTTTTAAATCCAAAACAAGTAAAGAACATGCTATGTATTTTGTTTGAATCCAGGATCCAAGCGTCCACGTATTTTGTCGAAGAATTTAAATATATTTTTTTCCAATTGTCATAATTAAATCTTCAGCATTTTTTTTAAATTTATTTTTATTCATTGATTTTTTCTTTTTTGGGGGGGGGGGCTTAAAGGAATTTTGCAGGCACATAGTTTCACACTAAACCATGTTACCTTCAGTTGTTATGAAATGATGTATATGACAAAAATAAATTCGGCATTGCATCATAGTCAGCTAAATGCTTTGAAATTGCCCCGTCTCTGTAAGAACCTCCTACCATTTCTGACATTCCCTCTTCAACGCGTCTTCACAATAATGTTTCAGGGGAGGGGTGCTCTGTGGGGCGGGAGCTCGGCTGCAGACTGAGCTCCAGGGAGGTGCCATGTACAAATAGGCAGTGCTTTGTACCAGCAAGCATTTAGGCAACTCCAAAGGGTTACCACAGGAGATTCAAGGATTTCTCAAACATGCATGAATGAGTCAGAGCAACACTCTGTATATGTTTATTACATGATATAAAGATTTAAAAAATTATTTTGCATAACACCCGCCCACGCTAAAATATTTTCATTATAGCCCCAAATTTGGCCAGATCCAGTCTACATCAACAACTATGATTTATGCCAACAAACCACAGAGATTTAAGTTAATGTTCTGCAAATACACTGCAGATAGTAGGACTCTGTGATATGGATGGAGAAGGAATCATATTATCAGAAAATCTGAGCAGAAATTTTTATTTCCTAGATTGTGAAATTAGTTTGAAATGAGAAGTGACAAACTACATATTCAAATGTACTTGTTTTAAATGATCAGTCTTTATTCTCTATTACACTCCTCTTTGACTTAAAATTTCAAGGTTCTTGTTTAGTCCTTTTTTGATACCACAAAATCCTGTTTTTAGCTTGATGTTAAGGAAAAGTCTCTGTTGTCTCATGTTTGCTGGACAGATAGTCTAGTCAAGTTATTTGCAAAAACATGTAATTGGCATATTTAAAAATCCAGAGGTAATGGTAGTGCACCTTCCCAAAAGGCCCACCATTTAGCTAATAAAATAAATGTCAACTATTGATCATATGAAAACATTTCATGGAAAAGATAAAACAGTTTTCCATCTAAAAGACGTGACCTTAAAATCTGCCCTCTGTGTTCTGGTATTGTATTAATAGAGGACACATAATGTTTTTTGGTTCCACATTTATCTTTTTTTTGTCCCTCTCTTTGAAGTCTTTGTAATTCTTCATCAGTCCTTTGACTCTGTGCCCTTGCTTTGGCGTTCCATACCACCCCCACCCCTCGCCGCCATCCACTCTCATCCCTGTGATTTAATTAAGTGGCTGCTCTATGAATAAAAATATTGCCCCCTATATTGATCATAGTGGATGGGAGCTTGACAGTCCAGGCTGACTGGAATGGGACAAGACAGCCACTTTTTTTTACTTGCTCCATTACATTTAGCTAAGTAATGTGCATATGTATAAAGATGGGAGGGGTTTTGTGTGTGTGTGTGTGTGTGTGTGTGTGCATGCATATGTAGACAGGTGAGGGAGTTGCACCGTGTCCGATTATTTAAACGTGCTTTCTGTGTGCGCATTTGTTTGTGTTTGTAAAGAACAAGTCATCAGGGAGCTGTAGCATCTAACTCAAACTAAGCATCTTGAAAAGCTCTCATGGGCCCTCACAAATCATTTCACAGAGACACACTATCACACAAACATGTACGCATTTCTCAAACGCCAGCGTTGATACTGCATCAGCATTATAAATGGACAATGTCTGCACTTTTTGTTTTTCCAGCTCTATCTCTTCTGTGTTGTTCCTCCTCCTCTGTCCATCGCTCTTCGTACGGCTGTAAGTATCTATTATGTTTTGTCAATACTGTAATTAAATTGGACAGCTTAATGCAATTCTCCGTGATCCATAGGCCTTTATGGATATAAAAGCTTTTCTGGCCCTACGCCCAAAAGACATCCAGCAAATTTAGATGAGTTACTATGATCCAAAAAAAAAAAAAAGTGCTGTTCAGGTTAAGGCACCAGGGTGGTCATTTGTTATTGTCTAATTCACTTTAATGCCACCAGTGCCATTTTGTTTTAATGCGTTTTCTTATTTGAATTGCTATCCCTGGGACAAAGCAATATTACTACTGTGCTTTTCTTTTTTTTTTTCTATACTAGCTTCAAGTGCTTCCTCTTTTTTTTTCAAATGCTTTAGCAAAGTGATAGTGCAGGCTGTTAGGAACATTTATGGAGCTAATAAAACTCAGAGCAGTGGATGATCAAGAAACAACTTTAGAATGGACAATGGGTGCAGAGATAAATAGATGGAGACAC
Source organism: Cynodonichthys magdalenae (assembly GCA_031762555.1). Lineage (NCBI taxonomy): Eukaryota > Metazoa > Chordata > Actinopteri > Cyprinodontiformes > Rivulidae > Cynodonichthys > Cynodonichthys magdalenae. The sequence goes on from JARVJO010000269.1 coordinate 99,101, forward strand.
CTTTACCTTAGAGGTGGGCAAAAAAACAGAAAAAAATCTAAAGGCTATAAATAAATGAAGCAATAGTTGAACAGATAAAATGAAAAAATATCAGCATAGATAAACAATGAAAAACTGTTTACTGATCTAAACTGACTTATTCTCCAGATGAGTTCATCTTTTTTGAGTAATCTTTACACCAGTCAAATCATTTTCTAAAATTGTATATTTTTTAACATTACAAATAAATAATATATTCACAAAAAAATGTTTTACAAAATGAACAAAATAAAACAGCTACTGGGGTTTTATTTTGTTTTGTTTCGTTTTCTTTGTTTAAAGTCAGGAAGCTTTATGAGCAATAAAACGTGATCTAATTTGGAAGGCAATCAGCAGAAGTATATAAGCATATTTCTATGCATTATTACTTTTATAATAAATGTAAAAATCGTTCAGTTGTTTTAATAAACTGAGGTGAAACGGAAAAAAATGGTAATCAACTTGTTAAAAATGAGACACTTTAAAGCTTTGAATTTCCATTTACTGTAACTCCTTCAGAGTCAGTTTTGGAAATAGAAGAAATCTCCAGCTGAATGCTGGCATCTAAGACTTTTACTGACTAATAAGCTGTGCATTTGAAGTGGTGGTGGAGGAATAGGCCGTAGGTCTTCCAGCAGAAAACATGAGTTTGGTTCTTGCTGAAGGGGTTTTGCCTTTTTTTATTGTTAAAGTTAGATTTTTTTGTCTTCAATTGATGTTTTAGGGAAGGCGTGAGGGAAAAAAGAAAAAGAAAACAGTTTTTTGTAATATTGGACTATAAACATTTCTCTTCTGCTGCAAACTTTAGTTCTGTTTTTACCTCGACAATGTCAGCTGCTTTAGAAGCAGGGCTTTTCTTAAAATCTACCAGACTAGTCGATCTTACCAATCTGCCCAAATTCTGAGTCAAAACAGGTTAGATTTAAAACTGTCTGTTGAGTTGTAAATGGGAGATATGAACAAAACATTCTTGCTTTGAGATTTATTGAGTCGTTAAAGAAAAAGTTTTCTCTCTCAATAAATAATACAAACAGCACAATGCTACATCTGAAGCTTTACATAGCAGGGAGATTTTTTTTTTATTGATTACATACTTATTAATAATAACGTAAAAACAACACAAATAAAAAAATGTAAACATATTAATTAATTGTATTTTTAGTGCTCCAAACTTGTCATTGACTGTGGTAAAAGACAACATTTTATAAATACCTTAGTAAACAACCTGCAGTAAATCTGAAGAGGAGAACCTAACAGGCTTTCTGGTGAAAGACTGAATGGACAACAGGGCAAAGAGGATTGACGTGGTTTAAAGAGTACTTTCTGTTAGGAAGACTACAAAATCTAAGATGCCTTGAATGTAGTGAACAAGGAAAGACAAAGGTTTGCAGAAGGAAAGGTGAAGCAATAAGGATTAGGTAAAATGTTGTCAGGTGACAGAGTGTAAACGTGTGTCAGGTGTATAAAGCTAAAGGATGAAGGCAACAATTCACACTGAACAAAGAATAGGTGGCAAGTACAGACAGAAGTGATGGGTGATGGGAGAAAAGTAAGAAAAAAAATGGTTTCGGTTAAACAAAAAGAAGTGGAAGGGCGAAGGAGATAGGAAAGGAAATGGAGAGTAAGAAGTGTGAATAAAAACGCTGACTGTGGCATTTTGTCTTTATAAGCATCTTAGGAGAACCCATAAATAATACACAGCAAATTAGCAGATTGGACAGAAGAAGGGGGCTGCTAGAAGTGTGTGTGTATGCTGCAGAGTGTTTTTATTATCACACGCATATGTGGAAGTAACTATGGGTCTCTGTGTTCATGTTTGGTGCGTTCAAATTAAATATGAGTTGTTGTTCTATGTATGTGTCCTCTGTATGTTAAGACTGTATATGTAAGGTATTTCTCAGAGCTCTGATCGGTTTCTCAGCATGTCAGCGTTGTCAAGGTTACTGCAGGCCATTTTGCCTGAGGGCCAATTAACTTTTAGCACAGAAAGAGAACAAAACAGTGCAGGTTTCTTATCAGTGCTGAGGTTAAAAAGAGAGAATGAACATATATGTTTGTGAGATTTTTTATTTTTTGTTTGAAGCTACGGTCCAAAAATCAATGAGAAAAACAAGTTTGTTGGGTAGAGATAAAATAATTGACATGAGTGACTGCATGTTGATGTTTCCAATTTTTGTTTTAATAGCTATTATTTATGCTGCTGACCAAAGAATACAACTCAAAGTGGGATGTAAGCAAATGTGAACTTTTGCACAGCAAGAGACAAGACCATTCCGTGTCAATGGCGACATGTTCCCTTATTCTCTTACAAAAGCTGATGCACTTCCTTGTGTGCAAAAAAAAAAAAGTATAGTGTAGAGTAACAAAAGCACGACTGGTGGCTGTAGCCCTGAACACTAAAGTTGTTTTTTTTATCATAATTTTTACACATTAATGTTTATGATCCTGACTCAAAGGGTAATTAAATTAGCATGGAAGACTGCAATAAAGAATAGCATTAAAAAATCCAACAAGTAGTACGATAAGCTTCATGGAGTATTTTAATCTAAACAAAGTTGAGTCCTCTGGACGGGTTGTCCTTTGTTGTAAAAACATTTAATTTCACCTCTAAGAGACTCAGCCTTATAAGCATTACTTACACATGGTGGACCAAGAGTTTAATGATGACAATTAAAACTGGTCGTTCACATGCAAAAGAAGCCTAAAGAGCCATTGTTAGTGCCCCAATTATCCCTATTGTTCTCAGAGGACCATCAGGACCATCAGCTGAAGCCTTAGATTGAAGAAGTCTCTTGGGGGAGAGATGAAATGTTTTTTTTCAACGAAGAAGAACTCGTCCAGAGGACCTTCTCAACTTGTTTTGTAGATTTTTCTACCTGGATTATTGAGATGCATCAGGACTTCTTGGCTTACTGTGTGAACTACACCTCCATTTGTAACACATTCTCATTCCCAACTCGTCACATATGGATGTTTGGTCAAGGTTCCCTCTACTTCTGGTTTTGACACATCGGTTAACCCCCTCACATCAGTTATTGATGCACCACATAGGGTCTTTGGGTTGGGGTACATGGTTAATATTTGGGATCAGGATTACTGGTTAATTTTAGGCAGTGAAGTCAGGGATAGAATGTCTAGGGATCATAGAAGTTAAGTTTAGGGTTTAGGCTGATTAATTGTTGTGCATTTTCTACACTTTTTAAAAATGGTTAATATTAGCAATCAGGGTTAATGATTAATTTTAAGTAGTAAGGTCAGGGATAGAATGTCTTGGGCTAACAGAAGTTAAATTTAGAATTTGGGACAGTTGTCATGCATTTTCTTCACTTGTCAAAAATATGACAACGGGCTCCTCCTCCTTGTTCTCAATACCTGACGCAAGGGGGTTACCCAACGCGTTAAAACCGGACGCAAAGGGAACCTGGACCAAGAATCAACATGTGACGAGTTGAGAGTGAGAATGAGCTGCCATTTGACTGTTTGACGGTTGCTTATTGGCAGAAGAAATATTGTAAGAGGTGTTTGGAGAAGAATAAAGAGAGTGTTTGTGCTCAGCTTACAAACCCCCAAGTGACTTGCTTGTCTCCCAGTCAACCTGCTTTTTAGTAGACACTGATATATTCTTTAATTGTGTTTCCTGTTTTAAGAGCGTAAAGAGCGTAAGTACAATTTCTGTAAAATATATTTTTTTGTTTATTTTGTACTGATACTCTTGCTAAGAATGATATCAAATTGTTAACAGATCTCCAAAAGTGCTTTTAGCAAGTAAGCAACACTTGCCGCTGTTCCTTTAAAATTACATAAAATAATTTGAATACACTTTTAAATGTTATACATTTATCTTCTGAAAAAATGTTTGTTTGGGAGTACCAGCTTAATGATTTCATAGGGAAAAAAGCACAAAGCTAAAAGGGGGTTCTTGCAACTGTTGTACCTGTCTGAGTGTATTTGGTGGAATAAACTGATTGTGATGGCAAACAGAGGACTGTCATCCTCCTTCCCCATGTAGTGGTAGGCTAATTCCTCTGACACAATCTCTTCTAAAGCAGCTACTGGCGGCTGCCTTCTTAGCCCGAGGGCTCGTTTGCAGGAGAGTGCGTGTGTGTGTGTCAGTGAGAGAGAAAGAGAGAGAGCAAGAGAGGGAAAGGAAGTGCATGTTAGCACACACACACCTGTATATGTGTGTGTATAAGAACGAGAAAAAAAAAAGATCCAAAAAATGGGATGAGAATATAGATTTAAAAAAAATGAAAGACAATCAGAAAAGGAAAGCACTTTGTGTATACATGTGTGTATTTCTGTGTGTGCTTCAGTGTGTGTGAGCGTGTGTGGTCGTTATGCTGTCTCCAGACCCTAATCTCTTTAGTAAGCCCCATGATCCAGTTAGAAAAAGCAAGTGGCTAATGTCAGGGCTAACTGGAGAAGAGGGATTCATGTGCGTGTGTCTGCATTCACAATGTCTGTACGCCTTCAACTGCATCCATATCCTCGTTAAGACTGACAAGGTGTACTCCCAACTTTAAGTATTTGTGCACTAGTTGAATAAACATTGTGGCATTTACCTTTTTGCGGTTGTATAATTTTCTGTGTATGTGTTGCCTGTGCGTGTGTGTGTGTGCACCATGCAGGGTGTGTCTGAAAAGCAGCAGTGCCCATTAAGGCTAAGAGATTAGATTGAGTGGATCCCCATTTTGCACCATTGTTCCTCTCCAGCAGGCTTTTTTTAATGGTTTGGGAGGGGAAAAAAGGCAGAGTACAGGTGCAGGAAATTGATTAAACTGTTCAATTTCAGGATTAAAAGAAAGACAGGAAGAGTGAACTGGGCTTACCAGGGGAAATCTGTGACAATTAACTGAGATTTTCTGTGAACAGCAGAATTAAAGATGATGTGTTTATGGTTTACACTTAGAAGTTGCTAATCCTATAATATTTAAACAGAATTTATGCCTTTTTTAATTATTTGTTTTTAATGGATTATGTTTCTTGTTCATTTAAAATTAGAGATCATATATTTCTGTTATTTGTCCTCTCCTGCAACTAAAACAGAAAAAGTTCAAATGTCAGGATAAGGGTCACTGGGTTGAATCTAGGCTTTTGAAGGTCTTTGTGTGTGACAGGAATTCAGGCTGCCTCCCACAGATCAAAAAATATGCACGTTAGGCTAGTTGGTCAATCTAAATTGACGTTAGATGTGTGTGTGGAGGGAGAGGTGTGCACCTGAGTGTGAGTTTGTGTGTGTGTGTGCACCATTCTTTGTCTCGCATGCCTCTATGTTAGCCCTTAATGGACTGGTGACCTGTTCACACACTATCCTGACCCTGAACAGGAACAAATGGGTTCAAAAAATGGAAAAATAAAATAAAATAATTCTTTTTGGGGACATTAGCTACTTTAACTTATACTGTCAAAAACAAAGAAAGCTGAAAAGTTTGTTGATATCAATTATACCTATTACAACCATTTTTGAACATCAAAGACTTGATCCTTAAATTTCTTACATTCATTTCTAGACGCCAACATTTTTACTGCAACTTGCATGCATAAATTGAGAAAGGAGGAAGAATATATGGTGTACATGTTTAATAAAAATAAGAATTTGTGTATCTAATTTATTTGAAACTGCCAAATCTACACAATGTCATTGCAGTTATACCAACATTTGCATTAGTTTCTAAATACATATATGTGAGTGTTTTCTATGCCTCACATGTGAAAAAAAAGCATCTGTCAAAAGATTGGTTTTCCTCATACGCTGTACTTTCAGCACAGCAAACAGGTGAGTCTTGTAAATGTACTTAAAGCTGTCAAAACATGATTAAAGCGTATAATGTTCTGCATTTTTGTCTTCGAAGGTAAAACTGTAGCTTTCTCGCCCACTGCCATTACAAATGATAAAGATTATGACAGATGTAACACTCAGAAAAGCTACTTGTTCACTTTCATGTAGACGTACGCTTATAACTCGTGCTTTTTTCATCCTGCATGTTTGTCTTCACACCTCCTTGTTTACACTTTTCTCTTATTAATTACTGTGTGAAAAAACTATTCTGTCTATCAAACGATGTGTCACATTATTTCCTATTTCTAAAGAAAAATGCATGAAACTAACTTACACAACGCCATGCAAGCAACGTAATCCACATCAAACGCTTTGATATAAGATTATTTATGTGGTGGGGGGAGGAGGGCATATTGAAGGAAATGAATGGATGTAGAGAGGCATAAAAGGAACAAACTTCTCCCCACCCACCAAATCACACTGCATCACAAATCACTAGCCATGCTGCTTTTCAGGGGTGATACGCTGTGGATCCCAGGACTTGGCTTATGGCATATGGTGTGTGTGTGTGTGTTTCTGCATGTGTGCGCATTTGAATTTGTGCCGAAGTGTGTCAGCATACAGGGTGATGAGGGAGTTGCGGGGGAGGAAAGACAGAGAAGGAGAAGAGGCAAAAGATGATTTAGGGGTAATGAGAGCCAGTAAAATCATGGTGCCCAGCAGCATTATGGGACTAAATCTAATCTGCTAATGGAGAGGTTAGGGGTACGCTGGTGTGGGCGGGTGGGAGTTCCTACTGAGGGCTAAGAAAGAGGGCGGGGGGAGGAGAGGAACACGAGGCAGAGAAAGGACGCAAAGGCACGGATGAAGGTAGAGGACGAAGCAATAAATGAGGGGCAAAGTGGATAAAAAAGAAGAACGGGGTTATGAAAAAAAATGTAGAAGTGTATTATAAATAATGAGGGGAAGGCATGGGTGTGCACATGAAAAGAAATTAACAATGATATCCATAGAGCAGTTTTTTTAACAAAAAGACAGGTGAGACATCAAGGTGTAAAGAGTTAAACAAGAATAAATCTCAGGAAAAAAAATTACAGAAAAAGGAAAGTAAAACAGGATGTGAAAATGTGGGGGGGAAAGCAGACACATAGGTGGGAGGAAACAAAGGTCAACAACATGGTGACAAGATGGAGGGAAAATTTGAAGAGCGATGGGAATGCGGTAAAGAAATAACCCTTTAGGTGGAGGCACTGGGAGGGCAGAACTCAGGAGAGCACAATCAGCACATATTGTTGTCACATGGTGCAGAAAATCATCATCCTCACCTTTAATCACACACACACAGAAAAAAACTCCATATGTTCTTTGTGAAACAACACAACCAGCCACATCATACCAATTTTTAGTTTCTCGTTCATACACACACCAGCATGTTTGGCAGAAGGTAGCTATTGAGAGTTAATTGCCCCAGACTGCTAATGCTTTCTAGGATAAAACTACACCGATCCTTACAAGACCGGGATAATCTCAAAAACATTACGTCTACCTCAGCATTACGGCTGACAAACATATTACAGTCACTTAAAAGTAGAATAAGACATGCTTTCATTTGAGATAATTACCCTTTGCTGCTTGTTTCTTTTTTATTTCATTTGAGCAACTGAGGGTTGATGTGGATCAGAAAGCAATTTTATTTTTTCAAGAAGTAGCATTTAAGAGGTTGCACTGATAAAAAAAATCTAAATCAACTTTTCCCAAAATGAAAAAAAAAATCATGTATTTTATTTGCAGCACGTACCTGAATGGGTTGTGGAACAAACACACAAACTACTAAATACAAAAATAAATAAATTAAAGGAATGTATTAAATTCTAAAGAACTTTTTAAGGATTTGATTATTGTAATGCTTTGTATGCTAGTTTAGATAAATCCACTCTGCATTGCTTACAAGTTCTCCAGACAGGTATTAAAATGTATGAACACATGTCCCTGGTTCTGGCTTCACTCTTCCGGCTTCCTGTTTGCTTTAGGAAAGATTTTACTGCTTACTTTTAAAGTTCAAAAAGGTTTGGTGCCATCAGAACTTTGTGATCTCCTTAGCATCCACACTCCAGTTAGAGAACTTTGGTCAACCAACCAGTTTCTCTAGATCCTAAAATCTTTCTTTTGTTACTAGACACTAATATTATATGTCTCTTTGAACATACCTGACATGTTTCGACATCTTACTTCCATCATCAGCTGTGACACTTCTGATGAAGACGGAAGTAAGACTTAGTGTCTAGTGACAAAAGAAAGATTTTAGGAATTATTGGATGTATAGACACAATGAATTTCATTGGGTTATTAGTTTATCTAGATGTTCCTAGATCCAAGCTAAAATCCAGAGGTGACCAGGCCAAACCTGTGGAATTGTTTACTATTTTTGCATTTGGACTGCGAAGACCGCCAAGATTTTTAAATCTATGCTTAAAAAACATCTTGGATTTTGACTCTGGCAGAGTTTGACATTATATGCTATATTTCTGTATTTTTACTTATTTTTGAACATTTCTATGTTTGTTGTTATTTATCTATTTATTTGGCTGATATGCTGTTTTTCTGTGCTGTATAAATAAATTAAAATGGACACTGATAGTGCTTTTTGAAAGCTACACTTTAATGTTAGATTGTCCTGTCAGTGATATTTTAATCTGTCCAAAACAGTTAGATCATGTAATGCTTAAACTTCCACCAAAGAGTAAACTCATCATCCAGGCTGGGTGGCCTCTTCTGCAAAAAAATAAAAAATAGTCAACATGTCAGCTTTTATTGTGTTCCACTGTATCTGATCATATTGTTTTAAATCAGTTTTCTGACTCATGCTCTTGTGATCATTTTAGTTTATAAATACAATCAGCAGTTCAAAACTGAACCTTGGGCAATGGTGGCTAACTCCTACAAGGGTTTGAAACTTCACCACAACCTAAACAATCTGCTGTGAGCAACACAAACAGAGCCCGGCCACATGGCAGCTCCATTATCTTGATAGTAAACAGGACTCCAGCTCTGTAAATTACAGTATCTAAGTTACCGTATTAATGCACAACAACTATTAAAGGTAGCACAACCATGACTAATGCATTTTACTGATACTTTTTTTTGTATTGTCCTGAGACTGCTCAAAGTGTATTTGTATTAGCAGTAGTCTAACACACAGGAACACATTAAAACTATCTGCAATTACTCCTTTGGCAGTCACTTCCTGTTTTTCCTATAATATATTACTTTCCAAAAAACATTTACTTATCCTCAAGAGTTTGAAAATAAAGGTCAAACTCTTGTAGATAAATATAAATGATAAGTGAGCATTGTGTTGGCAATGATGCTGAGCAGCAGCAGGATACAATGTCAAACTTTAACATTTTGTGATTATTCACAGGTCAGTGAAAGAAAACACAAATGCAACCTTACACTGCAGCTTAGACTGTTACACTAAATTACAATGAAACTCTGCGGCAGTTCATGGGTTTATGAGGTAATGTACAACCTGAATACATGATATTGTGACCAAGCTCTCTAACTCATGTAGGTCATACGCATAATGCTGCAATCAAAAACCCATTATGGTGTTAACTATTATAACTGAGAAAAAGCAGACGAGGAAAGACACAGTCCTTAAAAAATATTACAAAGCAAACATGTTTTTTTTATTTGAAGGGGCATGCTGAAAAAGAGGAAATTCTGTAGCTGAAAACAGAAAATCCAAAGCTGTGGGATACAGATGAATATTAAAAAAGAACATCAAGTCGTGGCACCGAGTTCAAACTGCACCCAGTAGGTTTCCTGTTTGCATCAAAGCAACACCTTGTCTGGCAGCAGACAACAGGAGGGTTCTGTAGACAGTAGATGGAGCTGTGATGCTTCACTTTTTTGGCCTCAGCACAATCAAACACTCTGCCAGCTCATCCATATCAGTCCCTGCAGATCAGTCACACTCAGAGATGAGATCACCCTCTTTTTTGAGGAAATTATCTGACACACTTGCCTTGTAAACACGATTTATAAAAGATGATTGATCATCATTTCCCCACACCCACACAGGAGTGTCCAAAGCAACACATGCTTCTGTGTAGAGCACAATTTGTTTTTTATGAGTTCATCTGAATGTGGCTGGCAGAAATAAAGATAAGACGTTTGATAAATGAAAGATTAGGGTAAACAGTGTGTGTTGTAACATTTAGTTGAGCGGTATGATTCTTCAATTAAACTATAATGTTTAGTTTAGCTTGTGTAGTTTGCAGGTCTTTCAAATTTTTCTGAAATGATTAAGAACTACAGAAATTGCACTTTCTGCAAAAATGCAGCACTATTGCTTAATGGTCAAAGCTTTTTGCTTATAGTAAAATTGTACAAAAAGTTTGCAATTTGCTGTAAAATATCCAAAAAAGCTGAAATTAGAAAAAAAACAGTAGCTGAAAGTGCTGACTCTAGCACAAAGAAGTAGAAAGAGCATGTTTGCAGAATGAAGCAATAAAAAGCTGATATCATAAAAAGGTGAACCTAGATGAAAGAAACTATTAGCTGGAAAATGCTAATAAATAGCTTAAATTGCAGAAAACAGCTGAAACAGTAATCAACAGGTTACTTTAGAAGAAGGAAGCAGTTAAAAGCACAAAAACAGCAGAACAATGGCTGAAAAACCAGAAAAATGCCCCCTTCCCCCTCGAAAAAAAAAGCTAATATTATCACTGTTTTTAAAAAAGCAGCACCATAAAAAATAGTGAAAAATTCACAAAAGGTTTAAATATTTCATGGATTTTAAGGATATTGAAAACCACTCCGTTCAGTTTCAATATGAACAAAAATGGCTAAAAAGGCTAAATATGTTAAAAAGTCTAAATTGCTGAAGTACCTAAAGTCATTGCCAGGTTGTCCTGAAGGACTTAAAGTTTTGACACATTAAATGTTGAAATAGCAAAAAAAAGCGCAACAATCTACATGCTAAAAAAAATCTATGGAAGAAAAATGGATATAAATAGTGTGAATGCTTTGTAACAGGGGTAAAAAAAAGGGCCACATGAGCATTACAGTTGCCCTCAAAAGGCCAGTTGTAATAAACTTTGATGTTTCGTGTTTAACTTTGACTAAACACAAACCTTTCTCATCTCATTACTACAGCTGAGTATCGCTAACAAACAATAACTGAGCTCTACGTAGTGTTTCGTGCACAGAAACAGTGTTTTGAAATGTCCATTAATAAACACTAAAGTAGCAGGTGAAAATGCAGTCATATGGAAATTTTACACGCCAAGTTTGGCTGGTTGCTGGTTACTTTTGAACCCTGTGTGTGCCTCTCTACCTAGTGGTGGGGCGCCGTCATTTCACCAAGAAAATAACTGACATCTTATATGGGGATGTAGTTTATGGTCAGAGCTGGCTTAAAGCCGCATATGCCTAATTTAAGACATTAATACATTTTTGAAGCTCTCGCGGACCAAATGAAATGCTGCAGCAGGCCACATTTGGCCCACGGGCCTTGAGTTTGACACGTGCTTTATAAGCATTCATACAATAAAATGACAAATTGTCCATTAGGCAGACTAATAAAAAGCATTTTTAACAGAAAGAAGAAACAGAAAAAAAATGCCTGGTGTTTGTCCCACCCAACACCTGTTGTGCATCCTCTCACTCTGCCTTTTCTTCTTGTCAGTCCATCTGCAGCTGTTTTTCTTCTGTGTACAAAGAAGAAAGAGATACTGGGAAGATCTGGGAATCATTAGGCTCTGTTCACCTTGTGACACCGAGAAGCTAATAGGCTTCAACTGGAGGGTGCATTTGTGTGTGCAGGGAAGGTAAATGTATCTCTACAGAGATAGTTTAAGTGTATTTGTTCAGCTCACTGTTTGTTTTTGTAAATCTTATCTAAGCAAATATGATTTCAAATGTTTGTGTGTCTGTTTGCACAGTTATCCATACACCCATCAACATATGTGCCATGTTTAGTTTTGAACGTATTTGAGCCGACACTCAACAGGGTGGTTCGCAGTGTGTGGAGCTGTGTGTGTTTCTCATTTCCTCCTTGTAGAGATTAGGGGCAGAAAAAGAGCAGCATTATCAGGCAGCTGGAAATGAGATCTCAGTGAGGGGGACACTGCCTTTCTTGTCTTCCCTTCTTCCACACCTCCCTCTGTCACTCTGAATGATCCTTCTCCTCTCCTTCTAGTCCTTGTTTTCCTTCTTTTCTTATCTGCACATCTATTTCTGCTTTCATTCTGACCTTCTTTGCCTCTTTTTGCTAAAAGAGATGATACTTATCTATCTTTTCTCTGAGTGTTGTATGTGTAAAGATAAAAGATAAAATATGCTTTATTGTTCCAGTGAAAAGCTCATCTCTGGTCATTTCAGATTACTCCTAGTCATTCCATCTATTGGCACAGAGGGGATCCTCAATTTCCGAGCAGCAATTCATCATCCTTGTAATAGATTTGCAGCATAAAAAATTAAACATTAAGGGTAGTTAGTGTCGAAGTCCATTTGTCACAAGTGAAGCCAAAAGAAAGCTACTTTATTCTAGTTTTAATAAATTATTAAATCACTGATACATCAGCGTTGCTGCAGGTTTTTAACCCCAGGCATGTAATTATTTTATTAAAGTTAGGCTTTAATTTCAGGTAAAAGAGCTGCTGTATTCACAGTTATTCATTGGTCCTGTTTATTCTCATTAGAAAAGGCATGACCCAGATAGACATGTCAATTTCTGTCTACTTTTCTGAAGACATGTTGTAAGCTACAACAAAATTAATAGATGTTACAAGCAACTGTTTGCCTTTTCTGCCACAATTCTAATCTTTGTGACTCGTTTTTTTTTCTAGGAATCATAGCTCTGTGCATGAACCAAATAAGACATTTTAAAAATATACCAATTTAATAATAATAATGTGCAGTATTTTTATGAACTTACAAAGTAAAAGCATTAGTTCAATAATGGAAACCAAACTTTTAAGGACAAGTTTTTTTGTTTTTTGTTTTTTGACCAAGGTGATTTTTGCAAATTTCTTTCATCCAATCAATATCATAATAAATAAACTGAAAAGTACAGTTGAAATTTTGAATGCAATGAATGGTGAATGGGAAGTGCTTGTGTGTGCAGCGAGAGGTTCAAGAGGATCAGCAGAAGATGTGAGGGACTGAATGATTCAGGTACGGATAGAATTGTAATGTTTCTTTTCCATTTTTAAAAAGTAACTCTAAACCATCCGTGTGTGTATGAACACGTATGTGAGCTAGTGTAGATTCTGTTGGGTATTTCCAGGAAGTGGTAGCTGTGCTAAGTTTATTATCTCTCTTCCTTGATCAAATCAGTGAAAGTGAAACATGTAGAACAGAACCATGTTTCCTGAGAGCTCACACACACACACACACACACCCACAGTCAGGGACATGCGTCCATGCTATCTCAGATTAAATATCTAAAAGTGGGACTTCTGCGCCAAAGGGCGGAAATCCTTTTGCAACTCGAAAACTTGTAAAATATTACACCTCGTCTCTAATTGTGTTTGTGTTTTTGACAGAGCGGGTTCTCTTGTTCATGCTTGTGTGTGTGTGTGTGTCTGTTTGTTTTGCCCACCGATATTATCTGTTCCTGTTACTGAAGAAAAGGAAGGAAACTGACCACTGACTGTGGCTCATTTCTACCGGTTAGAGGTAAAGCACTGATTACATTAGCCGTGTTTCCATCCAATTTAATTCGAATTTAGAGCGAATTTTTAAAATTTCGCAAAAAGGAAATGAATAA
>JARVJO010000269.1:112774-129106 GCA_031762555.1 Cynodonichthys magdalenae
ATTGGCTGATTAGAAATTAAGTGTTAACGAGCAGTTGGACAGGTGTACCTAATAAAGTGGCCGGTGAGTGTATATTCTTATTTTGGTCATTTCTACCCTGTCTCACTTATTTTTTGGCATAACTAACCATGTATGATTGGGTGGAATGTGTTTACTTTTGTGTCTGCGTCATATTTTCATTCTTTTACATAGAAATTCAAAATAATTCCAGTATTCATTTTCTTTACCTGCTTCTCTGAGCAGACACACACATACATGGCTACAAAACAGACAGAACAGATTGATTCTAAACTCAGCTTTAAAAGGCTGAATGTTTTATCATTTGTGTGCATCAGATTCAGTCACAGCTTTTTATACAGCTTTGTTTGGTAATTGAGCTTGCCGACCCGAGTTCAACTTTTTTAATTAAAGATACAATAAAACACAATGGCAGTAAGTGACTTGTTCTTTTATTACTCTCTCAATCTCTGTCTAAGTCTCTTTATTGGTTAAGATACTGGATGGGTGTTAATATCAAGAGGAAATTGTCTTGGATGTGAATAAAAAGTGGTAATCTATAAAATCTGCCTCTTCCTCACTCTTTACCCTCTGGACTAGATTTAGATTATGACGACAACCGGCTGAAGTAATTACAATAACAGTGTTAATCTGCTTTAATATTCAAACCACACTGAAAACAAATTAGTCTTTTTGGCCTAGAGGAGCCTTTGAAATCACTGTAAAGAGGTATTACTGCAAATAAATGGGTGTGGACTGTTTTCTTGTGGTAAATATTTGGATTTTTGAAGCTGTAATTGCTCAAAATAAGAAATTATTTTGTTTATCATATGGTAATAGATAAACAGTGCAAGTATATTTTGAGTTTTGTATATTTGCCATTTGCTGTTTGTTGTTAAGAAAAAAAACTGTGGAATGTCAGGAATCTTTCAAACCTAAGGTTTCACTGCTATGCCAATCAGTTTTATCAGCATGGCTCATCTTCCCCTCCATCCATCTCTCCTCAGCTTCTACTTCTGCCTACTCTGCCTCTAAACCAAAAGATCATAACAATAGGGTCAGAGGTGAAATGTTTGCTCTCTTTAAAAACGAGAAAAAAACATTTATGCATGTCCAAGGAATATAGAGTATAAAACGGAAAAATTGGAGCAAAGATTTATAGTTGAAACATTTTTAACTACTGCTAAAAATGATAAATGCTACGAGAAACAAAGGTCAGGATCATATCAGTTAAAATAATAATCTTGGTTGGTTTTACGTGAATTCATGTCATTTTTTTTGCCTCTTGGTGCATCGAAGTGTTGTACTAGTGTCACCCATAGGGAGAAAGTTGTTTTTAAAATTACTACAAAAAGAAATATGCACTCATATAAATCTTATTTCTGTTGACAGCTCGTTTGTAATCTATCTTCAGTGGCTCTTTCTAAAATATTAGCCTTTCTATGATACAATTTGTGTGATTTGCATCAGGGAGGGCATCTGGTGTAAAACAATTGGCAAAACTTTCATGCAAGTTCACCTGCTGGGATCCCTAAAGAAGAAAGCCGTGAAAATAAAAACTAACTAATACTAGAGAATTTGCATTTCCTGCAAAATAGTGTGAATCCTGGTTGCTACAAACTTCAGCTGAAAGCTGCTGAAATGGAGCTGAAAATGTTTAACAGCAAAACAGTTATTGCGAGTTTAATTTGAAATGCTGAAAGTTTGATTTAGCCGAAAAACAGTAGAAAGGAGCAGAATTATAGCTGAAATAGCAGAAAAAAACTAAAAAATAGCATAAAAACAAGCTAAAGGTACAGCAGACAAAAGTTGAAATTAGCACCCAGATGGTGAAAGGGGTGGAAAAATGTCAAATTAGTAAGACAAAAAAGAATAAAAGTACAAAAAGTGACACATTGTTGTAAAATAGTTAAACTGCCAAAATGTGCAGTAAAACAGCTAAAATGTAGCTGGGAAATTCAAAATTAGCATAAAGAGGCATAAAGATGACAAGTTTGCTGAAATAAGTAGAAAGCAGCTGCAATACCAACAAAATGTGTATTTAGCTTTAAAAAGTTAAAAAGTTTTTGCATAAATAGTATAAATAGCTTAAATTAGCAGAAAGAAGTACAAAAAAGTAGAAAATAAGAGAGGAACAGCAAAAAGAAGCAGAATTATAGCTGAAATAGCAGAATAAAGCTAAAATTAGCAAATAAAATAAAAAAAGCTAAATTTAGCACAGGGAAGTTAAAATGAGCAGAACCAGAACAAATGCTGTAAAAAGCTGTAAAGATTTAGAAACATTTTGAAAGATTTTAAGGATGTTGAAAACAGCTCCATTCATTTTCAGTTGGGGAAAAATGTGGCTGAAAAAGTGAAATAACTAAAAAAAATATATTAATAGCTGAAATACCAAAAGTCATAGCCAGAATGTCCTGAATTGGCTGAACATTTAGATAAATGAATTATTAAAAAAAGAACAAAAATTGCGGAATTAGATACATGCCAAAAAACGTACAGAAGAAAAAAATTATCTCATGTGAATGCTTGTGAAGCATTCACACTACTTGTTTTTTTAACAATATATATATTAATATTAATATATATTATATTGTGTAAAACACTAAACTATAAAATTGGTCCATTTATTAGAATGTGAAGCTGAAAATCAACATTTGTTCTGTGTTTTTATTGTGGATATGATGGGAATAATGACGACATTTTGTCATCAACTTTGCTAACATCAATAATTGCTTGAACTTTGGCATTTCAGCGAAGTAAAACCTGTGATACTATTAAAGCACACTTGTCTGAAAAGTGAGAAGCAGAAAAACAGTGAGTCATCTGTCATCCACTGACAAGCCATGAAACAAAAGTGAGCATAGTGTTCTTGGGAAAGAAGGAAAGCTGAAAAGCAGAAAAAGAAAAGTGACCGAACAGAGTGGAGATGGAAGGACGTGATGGCGATGGGGGTGTGTGGGGTGGGGCTTGAGAGGGAGAGTTTAAAGAGATGAAAAAAAAGATGAACACAGATGAAACATTCCTGAAGGAGTCAAGAAATGGACAGATAAAGGGAGAACATATCAGAGGAATTAAGTGAATAAAATGTGTTGGTGGGACAAGCAAGAGGGGAAAAATGTTATCTTGACAAGAGTTGCTAAATCTCACTGTTGAATGACATTTTCGTTTTCTTTGAATGCTTTTGTCTGCAAATCCCACACTTTCTTTGTGTGTATATGCGTGCATCCTGCAATAATCTAAGGGGCTTTGTGCTGAGATGGACAGGTTAAATCGTTCAGACCTGCAAATCCACTTGTTGGACACAAAAACTTTCAAGTGGAGCCTTTAAACACAACTAGAGGGGAACGAAAGCTGAAATTTCATGTTGCTTTTTTATTGCTTTTCCTTTCCTATTTTTTTCTTATTTCTGGGCTTACTTTCTGTTTTCATAGCAGATTATAGCAGGTTCTCTACATGCTTTTATAAAAGTATCCCTGAAAAATGCCTCATGCCTTCTAGCAACTGCAGTTTAACTGAATTCTATTTTTTTTTACACAAGATGGTGAGTAAATATAACAAGCAGAACAATAATCAATATTTTGCATTTAAAATATAAAATAGGCTTTTACCTGCTTTTATACTATGATCCTTTTCTAAAACATATCCTATTATTAAGTGCAAACTTGCGCTAATATTAAAAATGAAGCAATGTTTGCTGAAAAAAATAGAAAAAAAACTGAGAATAAAGCTTTTCGGCAAAATAATTTAAATGCCTCTTATGAGAATAATCCAAAATCAGCTTCAATTTTTAGATCAATTATATCTTGTTAAACACTGACATACTAAAAACCTAAAATATCAAAGTTAAAGTAGCACTTAAAAAGTTTAGAAAGTACTGCAGCTGTTCTACTTGGCAGCAGAATAGATTGCATTTTGGAATACAGGAAGAGATAAAAGCAATTTAAAAAGAAAAATAGCTCAACTGACCCAGTGAGTCAGCCCCATTGGAACCCTGATGGTCCAATCAACCAATCATAAATTAGTTGTGTCAGGCTGTTATTAACAGGTTCAAACATCCAGCTGGCAACAGAGTATTACTCAGGCCCGATTTGGTGAGACTGCCTGGGGTGCCATGGTAACAATGGGTCATCTCTGTGACACGAAGCTATGCTGGTGTCTACATCAGCTAGGGTTAAACTATCACATCCAACTAATTAAATGAGATTTTGATTTATTATAGGTTTAAATATAGAACCCGTGACAGCAATCAATTAGAACTTTAACTTACAACCTTTAAAAGCTTTCCATGTTTAAAGACGTGTGCATGAGTGCGCATTTTGTGAATGCTTTAAACCCGGAAGTGTAATGGACATAAATTTACAAACTTGTCCTGTTTCCAGTAAAAACTTCTGAAACCCTTTTTTAATTAAGCAGCATTACATGAAACAGTAACATTCTTAACTGACGCTATCATTTTGCCTTCCCGATATATTAGCATCTAGCCAGCCGTAAATACGTCAAGTTGACAAAGGGTGCACATGCAGTCAGGTCAGTTTTCTACAACTAGAATAACATGATTAACATGTTTACACGCACTCCCTTCAAATTATCAATCGCCATAAACCAACCCTCTCATTCATATAACAAATTCATTCGGACTGAGCTGAATCAGATCAGAGCATTCCAATTGCGGTAGTTACACAACTCATTTTTATTCAGATTGGCCGTTTATTTTGATTACTTATGTCCATAGAAACATAGCTAATGTGGGAGACACTGAGTAAACCCTTGACAGATCGAAAGTCCATTATCGGTCCACACAGAGTCAACTGAGACAAACAACCATTCATGTTCTAACTCCCACCAAGGGACAATTTAGAGATACCAATTACCCTTAAAAGCATGATTGTGGTCCATGGGAAGAAACTGTAGTACCTGGATAAAACCCACAGTTGCACAGGCAGAACCTGCACACTCCCCACAGAAAGGCCGCCAGAGGAACCTGTGACATTTTTGCTGTGAGGCGACAGCTTTAACCACTGCACCAGCATGCCACCAGTCAACATTAATATACAAAGTAAAATTAATAGTTCAGGAGTGTAAAAGTGTTCTAATAACATTTAAGAGAGCAGATACTTAAATCCCAAGTCGATAAATGATTGAACCTTGGATCAAACGTGCAATAATCCTGTTTACATAAAAATAACATCTGATCTCTGAGAAGTATATATACATATTTAATTTCATAAATATGTAAGGCCCATCATTTACTTAAACTTGAGATTTATTTGCTTGTTTCATCATATGATTCTTTTGTTGTTTTGTTTTTTTATCCTTTCCAAACCTGTTCCCTAAAAAAGATTAACAGTTCAGTGGCTCTGTGTTGGCTGTAAAACTCTGTAGAGCAGCCAGTGCTGAAACCTGACCGTCCCGTATCTGAAACCAATAAATCTTAGCTAATCTAACAGGAACAAGTGTTGCAAATCTTGGTGCATAAATGTGTATAACAGAGAAAGAAAGAAATGATACAAAACTGGAAAACAAGGGGCAGAAATTGATGCCACCCTCAGCATTTATGGATCTATTAGTTGTGTGCTCTTTCCATTCATAATCTTCACCTGTGAATGAATCATAACATGATGCCTCTTTGTGAGCCATTTATTTCCAGACTGTTAGGTCAGTAAGAGGTGGCATGCACTTTCACTCTTTCCATCTGTCACCTACTGTGAATTAGACTATCAGGAAGACTTACAAGTCTCTGAACCCATCTAATAACCAACAAACAGTCCATAATGCAAAACTGCAAGGCAATCACAGTTAAATTAAGTTCCACCACTATTGATTTAATAATGCATTTATAAGATGTCTATACATTACTACGGGGCAGGGCTGCAAGTTACCAGATAATGAGCTATCTATATGCATAAGCTGCTGTTTTAAATGAACCTTTTCTTAGTTACAACACAGGCTGCCTGGCCAAGTAAAAACCTATTTAATGGATTAAACCAAAAGAACCTACTGGAGAGTACAGAGATGTGATCCCGAGGGTTGATGGTATATTTAAATGATGAGAAAAAGGCAAATATATGAACAAATACAAACAATATTTCAACTATGTTGACAGCAGAAATGCATAATGGCCAAGAAAGTTCTGTTTTGTCAAAAATTTAAATATGTTATTTATAGCTGCTTGTGAAGACTGTTATTTTACATACATTCTAACCTGCAAAGACCTCAAATCATTCGTAACAATGAACCTGCAATGTCAACTGAAACTGGGCATGAAAAAAAATTTTTTAAATCCAACCAATTTAGCTCATAATCAAGTTTAAAAAAAGTATTGAAATGTGAGGATAAGACAAGTAATTCCTGCCAAAACACACGTAAAAATCATGCTTTTCAATAAAAAAAACAGCAATGCAAAGCCGTGAAATAACATAAACTCAGTATAACTCCACAAGGATGAGCTTCTAACTTTTACAAAATGACTCACTAAGAGCTGACCATGACAGACAGTCAAATTGGTTTATATTACTGACCTCTACACACACAAGGATTTTCCACCTACATTCTGTATTTCCTTCACTCGTGTCTTGCTGTGGGTGAAATTAAATCTAACCCACTGAGATGAAAAGTCATAGTTTTCTTTTACACAAAGGCAAACATCTATTTATTATTGTTCTACAATGAATGTAAACTAACTGACAACTTCAATTGACTTCATGGTTTTACAATCTGTCTCAGTGCAACAAGTTCACCTGAAGGTGCCTTTTAGGAAGCAAAAAGCATGAGAAAGTAAAAAAAAAAAAAGCAAACATGTACAATCACAAACTTTCAGTTTCCCGCACAAATATACACTTATCCACAAGACGATGAGCAAATCCAAGCATTTTTGTTGTGGAATGTGTGAGGCGATGATGATGGATAATGTTTGGAGTCTCACTTCAAATGTTTTCGAGTTGCACTGACACCTGCCTGCAGAGGAGGATGCAGGGAGATTCTTGGATACACGAGAAATAAAAAAAGGAACCCGCACATCAGCGAAATAACTAAGTCCTTGTTCCCGCTCCTCAACACGCAAGAGTGGGAAAATATGATGAGGGCTCCTTTTGTGAGGAGAAGCCAATCCAGCAGGTTCAAAAGGTGACCTGTCTGAGTAAAAATTCACTTTCACAAAGTTTGGATTCTGTTCTCACCATTAAAGTGAACTTAACTTTCGCCAGATTTTTTTTTTTAAATAGAAAATTATCACAAATAGCTTGCTGCAACTTTTTAAAGTTTAATAAATAAATTTAAAGAATATTACGGTAAACAAAGCATTTATCACAACTCTGCAGTTTTACTTCACACCAAGGTGTATATATTGAAGCAAATATCAATAAATTTGAACAAATCATTACAGATATGATAAGGAGTTTGGTGGAAAAAGGCTGCTCATATTGTTCCATTATGGTTTTAAAAATATTACTCTGCAGAATGTAGTGTTTACCTTGAAGACTTTAAAGCCTCAACCCACAACTTGTGTTAGAGCAGATGCTTCATAATGATAAACTCAGTGAACTGAAGAGCTAATGATTAGACCTGTTTAAATAGCATTTCTGTTTGCATCTACAAGATAAAATCACATCAAATGTTATTAAATGTTACCAAAAAGAAAGTGACAGTATTGAAAATGACAATACTAAGAATTAATTTGGACTTTTTAGCTGATTAAGTCTGTTTGACCTTGTTTAGAGGTCAGAGTTGGAAAAAAAAACACTAATTTTGAGGCAAATTTAATGATATTTACTATACTTCCACTAATGGCTTCAGGTTTTTAGACTGTCGGTGTGAAAAATAAAACGCAAAAGCCTAATGTCCATGCAGACATTGTGAAATGATTGTTAGTTTAAATGTCACAAATCATTCTCATTTTTGTTTGCTACTTTCAATTTTTACCTTCATACATTAACCATACAGTACCTTAACATAATATAAACAACTTTATATCAGTGTATCAAATTGCATAGGGATAAGGGAAAAAAATAGAAAAGAAATGTTGATATTTTGTGATTATTTGCAATTGAAATGGTTGATTTTAGGTGTAAAAGATGACCTGATCATTTAAAAGTCAGAAAACAATCATGTCATAATCAAATAAAAGTAAAAAACATAAAACGTTTGACAGAATCTTCATGTAATAATAATGTCCGAGATTTACAGAAAATTACAAATAACTAATACTTCATCGATAACTCAAGTTATGTAGTAAGGCCATGAAAATACTAACTCATTTAGTGAAATGTATCATTGTCCTCCTTTTTCTTGAACTTTCTTAACCTCTGTTACAGACCACCTCTTTGTCCACTATTCCCTCCCCCAGCAAAACCAGTAAGGAATGCTGTTGATGAGGATTTCCTAGACTGTGTGTGTGTTTGCATGTAGAAAACATTCCTACCCCCCGTTATGCCGGGGGGGCACACACACCTGCAGGGCACCTGAGGTCATAGGTTCTCACACACACACATTTATGGGACATGCGTGACTGGGCACCAACTACCTGTTGATCCACTATCCTCTACCTGAGCTGTGCATACCTGGGAAAAAAAAAGCTCCCTATTCTTTTAGTCTACTTATCTTGCAGTTTCTCTTCTTTTACAACAAATAAATGAGTAGAAAATCAGACGATGCATTCAGTTTCTTCCTGTCTTTTTGAGCCCTCTATCCCCCACCCACAAAGCCAGTGAGAAAGTCATTAGCGATAGTAGTTTGTTCAGAGATTAGGAAACCAAGCTTGTAAATACGGTGAAGCTTTCAGCTGGCAGTAAGAAAACAAATGGACAGGAATAGACGATTAAACTGGTAGACCTACATGAGCAGACAAGGAGAGAGAGAAAGGAGGAGGAAAAAGTCGGAAATGTGGTGAAGGAATGTTTAAAAAAAGGAATTAAAAGCTGGCTGGTAAGAAAAAAAAAGCTGCTTTTCTCATTGCTCATTAAAGTTGAGGGAACTCAAACATCGCTGTTGGCAGCTTGCAGTCCTTCTGCTGAAAACCAAACATATCAAGAGCGCAAGTGGGAGGCAAAGAGAAAAGAAGAATGACAGAGAATGGAGGCACTTAGTTTTCCCAGTCGTTTAGCAGTTGTCTTGTTGTCAGTCTTTAGAGAAGCTTAGAGAGGATAGTCATTCAACTCTCAGCCTAGACACAGCTGCCACACACACATTAACATACACGAGCCTTCACACATGCTCAGAGAACACCAAATCATTTCAAAACACAGGAAAAAACAATAAAATTATAGCGTTGAATGCTTAAATTCTAAAAAAAAAGAAAGAAGTAAAAACAACAAGAAAATAGCAAGAAAACAAACTAATATTATACAATACAAAATGATATTTTGCGTAGGATCAAAACTTCTTTAGAGTTCAAGAAAGCTTTTGGGTGAGATGTATAATATAAAAAAAAAGGAAATTCAAGGATTGGATTGCCCTCATGATGCTGTACTATGATTTAGAATATTGTAAAATGGACCATGTACAGTGAAACACTGGTTGAACTGTCTGATAGTGAGATTAGGATGAAGCTCTTTGTTACTGACCAACACTTGAGAATCACTTGGAGACAAAGAGCCATCTATAGATTGAATGCTGCAGGTTTGAAGGCTGTGAAAGGCCAAGACAATGGAAAGGAAGAGAGTCAAATTAAACTGGGTGTGTGTGTACATAGACATACAGAAGGCCTCTGGGATAAATGAAATAGACTCTCTGTGAGACGGTTGAAAGCTTTTAAACAAACTAACGAACAGGAGATTTCTAAGGCGAGCAGGACTCAATATTTAGACAGAGACAGAGAGACAATGTCCATATATTTTTTTTCTTTGAGTAAAAACAGGCACAAGAGCGGCCCTTCGTTTTCTTTTCCCAGGATCCGTGTGTCCAAACAAAACAAAATCTTGTGATCAACCTGCATCGGTTGGTCCCACTAATTTACAAAATAGCAGAAAAATGGCCACACTGATATGTAATTAAATTGGATGTCAGTGACTGTAGAGAGACGCTCGAGCAAACACTTACATCCATTATGATTAGGAGAGTCAAAGATCTCAGTTTGCCCAATTATGTCCATTAGCCTTAAAAACAGGCATATTTAATGGTCTATCTGGAGAAGAAAGACTTTGTTGTGCTTTGTTAGATGAAATTAAAAGCATTTTTACTCTACTACAGTTATCAAGCACATTGTTAGGTTGAGATGTAGTAGTAAAAATTGTCCTCCAATTCTGAAAATGCCTGTTATTTGGTTAATGCTTTTGACTTTGATGGCGTTTAAGTAGAAAATGTTTTGTGATTTTTTACTTTAGTAAATGCCTGACTTCAAAGTGAGCAAAAAGCATAAAAGGGAAGGAAGTACTTTAGATTAACGACGTAACAAAATGTCCTGAGTAAACAGTTTCTTTTTTTTTGAAACATAATCATCAAGACATCATGTTGCTACTTACAAAGTGATATTTTCCACTTTTAAGGGCTCTCAGTTTGTACAGCTCTTTTTATGGCAATGTTCTTCTGCAGTTTATTCTTATCTGACTGGTATTAGATATAAGTTTGCATGCTGACCTTTGCTGCAGTACAATTTGAGCCCATTTGCAGCCGCTAAACTTGGACATGAAGCACTTGGACGTTGAAAACTAAAAGGATAGCTTTTATGGTTTTTTTTCTTTTTTTGTTTGTTTTTTTTTCTTCTAATTTTTGTTTTAATAAAGTCCCAGCATAATGTGTGCAATTTCAAACAGCAGACAGTGAAAATCAGAAATTGTGGGCGATCGGCACTTCTCCGTACTCTATGTGGTCTGTGTGTGAGTGTGTCTTCCTCTGATCATGGGTGAGTAAAAGGGCAAGCGCATGATGAGCCCGCCTGTGAGTTTTGTGCGTGCACATTAAATCTGCCTTCAGATCAAATGGGGGGGGGGGGGGGGGTTAAAATGCTACATAAAGCCAGAAGCACAAGCTGAAATATGTGTGTGTGTAAGCACATATAGATTTCCCAACCCGCCTATTTACAGCTAAAAGAAAACTATGATTAGAGAGAATGAAGCCGAAGCAAAAAAGAAAGAGGGAGAAGGAGAGAGAGAGGGGGCAGACAGAAAACTCTCTCCATCTGGCCCAGTGGTGAGCCTGCCAGAACACACACAAACACACACACACACACACACACACACACACAGAGGCACAAATGCTCTGATGCAAACAGTGTTATTTTCTTGTTTTGTTCTATTCTCATTCCACAAGCATAAACAATACCTCAGAAAACCAACTTCCTGACAACATCAGTGCACACAGATGTGCACTCAGGCACACAGATGCATATAAAAACCCATGCAAAGTGTGGGGCTTATAAACTGACTAGCACACACACTAACAGACAAGAAGACATGGAAGTGAACAGACATATAGAAATTGTCTCCCCCCCCCTAAAAACCACTAAAGTGGTTTCGAATTTGAGGTCTCCAACTGGGGAGGCTTCCCCCACGCCCCGCTTCAAAGAAACAGTTTTGTGTGGAGTTTCAAGATTAAGTAATTCACTTGCATGGTCTAGCATTACTATCTTTATGAGGACTTTGCATTGACTTCCATTAATGTCTTCTGCCTAACTCCTTACCTTAAACCTAACCTCACAGTTACATACCATAACTCTAACCTAAACTTAATTCATACCTTAGTCCTAAGCCTAACCCCTGACCCACCAATGGTGTTTCCCTTCATGGGGATGTACCACAATAAATAAATAAATAAATAATTCCTTTCTCAAATTGGAAACCGTCTCCAAGTCTATAGTTAAGGATGAGGGTTGACTGGATACAACAATTTTTTTAATTGATGTTTGATGAACAGATTAAATAAAAAAAAAAACGTTTTATCTCCTAGTTTCATTAATATTATATGTGATAATAAGATGTTAAATTAACAAAAAGCTGTACAACTCAAGTAATCACTAATTCTACCAGAATTCTACCAGTGTCTTGTTATCAGGGATTTTTTCACATTCAAAAACCATTCTCATTTATCACAGTTAAAAAGCTGAATCGGCCAATTTATTTTCAAATTCACAAGGACAAACATTTTATTTTGAGATTGAGATGTGACGTTTGACTCTGAAGGCTCCTAACCTTCAGGAAATACTTTAGATTTATCTCATGAACGATTATTGAACTTCAAATTTAGTATAAATTATTTAAAGTTCCATTGTAAAATGCTTTGAACTTAGGGTTTGACATTAGTTTCCATGTCTGGTTTATAATTCAATCAGCTGCATGAATATGCTAATACTGTCCTTTTAAATGAATGTACCAGCCATGTTCTGTTACAGGGGCCAATAGTGTACCGCTGTGCTGTTAATGTTCTACTCAGCCACAGGGGAAAGCTGGTGTTTTATTCTAAATGATTTAAATGGCTTGAAGAAATGACAAATGAATCTTGATGTCAGAATTAAATCCTAAAAAAAGACTAGTTAAGTGAACTTTAATGCATTCAATCTATTTAGGCAGCACAAGAAGGATAGAAGCACTCGCATTGGCTGACACACAAACAACCCCTCATCACACACACACACACACACACTGAGAGAAACTGATTACATAAACAGACAAGCGTGTACACAGGTGAACAAACACACACATACAATGACAACATTTGTGTTCTGTCAGTTAAAAATTTGAGATATCCAGTGATAAAAGGCTGGATAATAACTGAAAATACTATTCATTAAAAAAACAGACTATACATCTGTTATGTCAATGAGTTTGGCATAAATTCATTGAGCAGTAACTTCTCTGAGTGACAGCTTGTTTGCAGCGCTCCCAAGGTAGCAGTTTCTCCATAATGTTCACTAACCCACATCCAAGAAAATATTAGGAAAAATCGTAGGCAAGCAAAAGAAAGGAAAAATCTAAGTCAAGGAAAACACCAACGCTTTGATTTTTTTTTTTTTTGTGGTAAAAACTGGAGCTTCAGAAGGTAGAATGGTAGTTAAAATAAATAAGTAAGGATCACCTATCATTTTTAGGATAACAATTCAAAAATATTCACGGGTTAGTTGTTTTATAGGGAAATAGTTCTGCGAGAACGTAGGCCCACCAGTTGGTTGATTTAGTTAAACCAATAGAAAAAAAAATACAAGGACCAAAGGCAAGACAAAGGAGAACAGGACAAAAAACAGATGGAGCAATATTCTCTTGTGGTTTACTTCAGGACATAGGTTAATTCTATTATTGGAGGTCTGGAGAATGGAAAAAGCAAGGATGACACTTTAGATTGAAAACAAATGTCAGATGAAATGAGTTTCTAGATGTCTGCAGAGAGTGAATGAGAGCAGAAGATCCAGAGTATAACTTTCCCCTGACGTATAGGAGAAAGAGCATCTGAAATGTGACATGGCTTTACAAAAAAAAACAAACACATAATATAAAATTAAACTCTTGTTTTTGCACATTTTCAGGTATTATTAGAATTGAATATTTACCCTATAAATGTTATAGACTTCCAAAAAGAAATTGTATCTACTTTGCAGAAAAAGGGGTTAAAAAGCCTATTTAATACAACAATCTAATAAAAGAAAATCTGAGAAACCAGCACTATGAAGAATTTGAGTGATGTGCCAATGCTAAAGGCAGGAAACAATAATGACCAAGTGTGCAGCAAACCATAAAAAATCCTGACAAAATGTCATGAAATTAACAGCGCAGTGCATTGAGAACATATTTTACTTTATGATGTTGCTCAGTTTTGTGGTTTGCTTACTTGCTAAACTATTGCAGGTGGGGTTAATTATGCACTTGAGGAATGCTCCACCCAGATATGTGACAGTTTCAGAGCACGGGAACGTTCTTAATGGCTTTTCTTCACGCTCTGACACATTTTCATTTCATGTTTTAATAAAAAAAAAATCTTGCAAGCAATTTGTAAAAATCGAACCGAAATGAATGTTAGCATCTACAGCTCACGCCACATCTTTTTAACTGTTCAGGAGGCTTCTTTGGTCTCTTTTCTTTGTTAGAAGAGACATTATAAAATAAGCAGTCATCAACAAAACTGCCATAGGTAAACCAGTTTTGACAAATGTTGATTATTGTACCAAAAGGGTCGGTTCACAGTTCAGAAATTAAGCAATAAACTTTTAAGTGCTCAGTCAGTCGGGGAGTTAGGTTTGCATGTGCTCATCCGTGAAAAAGGTAAACAGCCCTATAGGTCTGGAAGAGCACTTACACTAAATGTTTGAATGATGACTTACTGCAGCCTTGATCCATCCCACACAGACACACACTTGTGTTTTCTCACCCCTGTCTGGTACACAACCAAACAACTCTTAATGACTTTTTAGGTCGGCGCTGAAAGCATGGCATCCTGGGAGTCATATGTTAGCTTCCTGGCGTCTGCACTGCTGCCAGATCTTGACCTTTAACCTCGCAGACATGACCAATTTTCAAGAACACCTTGGTCTCTGAGCTTTGTTAGGTCGGGACAAAGTAGGCACATCTTGGTATGAAGCAGTGTAGAATCAGTAAAGTGTTAAGAGCCAAGCTATGCTGTAAAAACAACAACACTCTTAGGCATGTGAACCAGTGATAAGGTCACTGCTCTGACCTCTCTAGTACTTCAAAAAAATTTAATTCGACAGAATCTCTCACACAGAAATCCAATAAGAAATACAATCCAAGACTACTTGCTGAAAAGGTCAAATCCCTGTTCTGAGGAAAACAGAAGTCTAGAAAGTCTTTAAAATGAGCGAAAATGACAGCACCTGCAATTGCCCATTTATGGTTGACCTAAAGCATTAAAAGCAATGCTTAAGAAGGATAACATATCAAGGAGCACCTGGGAAAGTATTTGAAATAAATTACAGTTCCAGTCACCAAAACACTATAAATTCAATACACAAATGTATTTAAATACTATACAGTTAGTAGTGAAAGCTGATTATCAAATAAAACATGGATATAGAGGAAAAACATAGCTGTTTAGACAAAACGAGAATGCAAAATGTTGAAGCATTTAAACGTTTCATGCAAAACGAAATTCATGCTTAAAAAAAAAAGCGATTGCATGAATATTCTTGTAAAAAATGTTCCGTGATCACACTTTTGACTGAAAAATAAACAAACAAAAGGCAGAAGCGATGTCTGGTAAACTCGAATGCACTGTCATGGCAACCATTTCCAGTGGGGGTTCTCAAGAGTTGTGATTAAGCCAATTAGGCTGAAGGCTAATTAAGGGATGCATTTAAAGTGGTGTTAATTAGTGGCCACCCAAGCAAGCTCTCACACACAAAGCCTACGGCACACACATAGTTGAAAATCAATTTAGAAGATCTAAAACCTTTTTTTTTGTGTATTTTTCATCTAAATTAACTTTGATCTGCCTCTCAAATTTCATAAACATTTCTGAGAATTTTGTTTTTCACAAAGCTTGTGTTGTTCTGTTTATAACCTTTTAAATCCAAAGTACTGAGATCATGTTTAAAGTACTCTTAACCTATTACTGCTGAATGCTTAACCTCCAACTTATGCCCTACTGCTACCTGTAACATTTACCTCATCCTAACCCCAAAACCAACTCTTATCCATAAAAAAGTGGTCTAGACCTCTGGGGACTTAAATCTGGTTGCATCCTTGACATGAGGTCTTTATGGGTTAGAGGGCAGTCAGTTTAAAGTCCCCACGTGGACTTGAAAGCAAAATCACACACCAACCCTCACAGCCGAACAGACAGGGAGTCTATACTTGTCTTTGCATGGCTGCTGTTCACTGACCCATTGAGGACAGCAATGAACTCCTGCAGTGCAGCAGTCAGGTGTGTATGTGCAGGCATACCTGCGTGTCAGAGTATATGCTCCAAAGAAAAGCTACGTGTATGTTCTGTATATATATCCGCATGTCCCCTTACCTAGAATGGGCTTGCTTCCGCTTGAAAGTGTGTGTGCATGTGTGTGTTTGCAGGTACGGGGCCCTTCCTCCCAGTTCGGTTTTCACTCAGCAGATTTCATTAACGTGGCTCCTTGAGGAGTCTTTCATCTCACAGGCTTTTCCGGAAAGACAGAATGGTCTATTTACCAGCGAAGCACCGCCAAAAACCTGAAACAGCTATTATTACTACATCGACTTCCAGAATTAGGCTGGTGATTTATAGAGTGGCTGTGTGTGCATTTATAGTGCGTCCTCAATGTGTTTGTATGTGCGGCTGAAGTGACTTAAAGGAGTAAAAGAAGGAAATGGGGGGATTATCAGAGGAAAACTAAGACCTTCATTTTATTGCCTATTAGGTGTTTTAAAACTCAAAGTGAAGCATTAAGTGCCTAAGCTCTGTTTTGTATTAGAGCTTGTATATATA
>JARVJO010000269.1:129206-151583 GCA_031762555.1 Cynodonichthys magdalenae
AGAAATGTCAGAACGAAGTATAAATAATTTTTTTGTGTTTTCTTAGATAAAAGAAAATCTAACTAATTGCTTTGGTATAAGAAAGATTGGTGTTTTGGATTTTTAAAAAATGCCTTTGAAGATGCATTTTTTTGACAAAAAAATTGATTTTTTAGGTTTAAGTTGCTTTTACTGAGTTTACAAAAGTTACTTAATAGTCTGTATGGATGAGAAAAAGGCAATGAGTAACATTCTGTCATCTATAAGAAGCTCACTTGTCAAGACAAGAAAAACACCAACACTGACAAATTTGACACATTTGCATGACTCGTCTACCTACATCCACAATTTGCAACAGACTGTAAAAAAAAAGTAGGAGGACTTTGAACCAGAAAGGCTCTCATAAAGCTTGCTGACAAAGCTGCGCCACTGTCGGACACAGAATCAACCTCTTGAACTAAGCAGACGGATGATGGACTGGAAGGAACTCCAATTATCCCAAAAATCCCAAAGGACACAACTGAGAGGATTGTGCCTGTGTCGGGGCACAGAAGGAGCGCTGAAAAAATAAAAGCTGGAGGAAATATCAACATTCAAACTAAAGAGAATGAGAAATGTTACGACGCACTGTATGTCCATGTTACATTTATCAAATTTAGACACATTTCTCTGGAAGTTATCTTCATGATCACATGACAAGCCATCGTAAGTTTTAAGGTTGTATTTTTCAACCCACATGCTTTTCTGAGCGTGTGAACAGTTGCGACGTGATCTAAAGAGTTGGAAATGTCAGAAAAACATAATTTAGGAGGTGACCTGCACCTCTCAAGAATATCAACCAATTGCAAAGAAAATATTGGCGGAGACAAGTAGAGAGGTAAAATGGGAGACAAAGAAGAGTAGAACGTGAGTTATGTGTTTCTGCCTCTGTTTCCTGGTCTCAAGTCATTTTTTCCTTTCCACATTTTGACACTTATCTTTCAGTTCTCTCATTTCTCATCATCTACTGCTCTTTTTCTCTTATGGGTTTCTTTTGTGCACATACACACAAACACTAAGAGAAAAATGTGAAAAGGTTACAGGCAGTTGAAGAGGAAACTAAAGACAGATTTAAAAGCCCCACATTAGCACAGCCATAACCATTTTATCAAATAAAAATTATTCAATTCAAAAATACTTTATTGATCTTTATTCTGTAGGCATCAGTCACTTATTATTAAAGACACATAAAAACAGGGAAAATGACATCTGTAGATTGGGTAGAATTACGTTTTGGTGAAAAACCAATACAAAGAATATGAAAATAGAGAATTTTATTTGATTTAAAGTAAAACTAAAACAACCTTAAAGGATTTTAAGAATGAAAAACAAACTGTCATTACAGCTGTGTTGAAACATGCTGTTGTGTTTTTGAATACTTAGACAATCTAAAAGGGTTTCAAAAAAATGTTTCTGGCCTACCAGTGCTCTGTAATTATACCCGCTGATATGTTTTAAATGATGAGAGTGGAATGTGTGCTCAAAAAAATATTCTGAACACACGCATACTCGTTAGCACACATGATGTCTACATGATGTCTGCCACTCCAGACTTGGCAAGATTTTCAAAGTCTGAGTGTCTGAGGGCCCCAATGTGTGCATCTGTTTATTTAAAGCCTTTTTCCCATCATTTAAAACATGATCCATATATGAGTGTGGTAGGTCCAGAGAGTTCCAGGAATCAAGAGTGTGTAACTGTGT
The DNA here is from genome assembly GCA_031762555.1 of Cynodonichthys magdalenae. Classification (NCBI taxonomy): domain Eukaryota; kingdom Metazoa; phylum Chordata; class Actinopteri; order Cyprinodontiformes; family Rivulidae; genus Cynodonichthys; species Cynodonichthys magdalenae. Next base: position 130,926 of record JARVJO010000269.1, read on the forward strand.
GGGATTGCGTGTGTGTTAATGAAACGGGGCTAATTAAAATCAGAGCAGTTTCAGAGCATAGCTATGTTTGCCTTTTGTGACATTAGTGTGCGTCATCAAATACACACATAAAATAGTGTGTGTGTGTGTGTGGGAGGGGGGAGCTAAAGGAAAGAGAGACATGCACTCAAAAATAAAACAAAAAGAAATCTGTGTGAGATGTGATGCACACATCTAAACACGCATTCAGTTCTCTGGAATCTTTGTGGCGTCTCAGAGCCAAAAATGCTAAAATATTGCCGCCTCTACTCCTCCCACAATCCTTTGTGCTTCAGAGACAGTGACAACGTCCCTCAAATTTCCAAAGGCCTTGTTTGATTGTCTGATATTTGTCCTCCATCAAACAACCATACCGATCTGTGCTGAGGGCTCTGAAGTCTTTCAAGCCTTTGTGATTTGACTGTCTGGATTGTTAAAGGTGACATTAGCGCTGGTGATGTGATCTTAACAAGAGCTAAAATCATCAAGTCGCAGGTTCCTCGCTACGACTAACTTTTCAGTTTAAAATAGGAAAGCTCATCAAAAAAGATGGTATTTTTATTTAAATAAAGACAGTTATCTTTGTTCATTATGTTTAAAAGAACATTAATGTCCATAAATGACCGCACCAGACAATGTTATTAAAATGCTAAGAAAAGCAGACAAAAATATGTGTTGAGAAGATAAAAAAGTTTCTTCTTTTTGTAACTGACTTAGATTTCAGTTCCCATATGGTAGACTTTCTTTGCACAACATGCCAAATTGTCCAAACATATACTTGGTAATTCATTGATCTTTTGCTTCCATTTGTTGCCTTTTATCTGCTTCTTGTCTGCAGTGTTTTGAAGCAATCGGTCGTCTCTCTGCTTCCCTGTCTAGTTTGTTTGCATTAAATGCTGATTTACTGGTTAAGACCACTGCACTGGTATTTGGATTTGTAACCTGAGTCTCTGTTATCTGTTTGCATGTCTTGCGGATCTTCAATCAACCACCTTTTCAACAGTAGTTCCACCTCCCTCCTTATCTACCAATAAGTTTACATTTGTTTCAAATAAACTTTAATTTAAAAAATAACAAAAGCATTACAAACAAACATACATGTCATGGATTGTCCGTAATTTACACAGATTTTCCCTCATTTTGCAGGTATATGAACATACAGAGTAATCACACAGATATTTGCAAGTTTTACGGATTTTTTCAAAAACTCAGTTTCAGATTTATTGAACGTGTCAGAGCCATCAAATAGACATCTTCCAACCTGCTATGCAGCTAGAAATAAGTTTTCCCGTCCTCATTTCCTTGTGCTTTGCGCTGCAGATGCTGTTATCTCAGCGGCCAACAGTCTGCCTGCACCCCAGTGTGTGATTACTATGTATTTTTTGCAAAAAATTACAGATTTTTGAGGCTCAATATATAGGTAAGCATCCCAAGAGGCTGACATGTATGAACAAATCATAAAAAATACACCCTTTAAACAATGAGCCTGTAACTTGTCAACAGCCGGAAACTTTGGTCTGTTTGTTCAAATAATTAGTCAGAAATAGGCAGGCAGCTGGTCACTGTTCAGAGTGTGTCAAACCTACCTCGAAGGCCTGCAATATGCAATGTTTAAAATGAAAATGCAGATAAGTAACAAAAGAAAACTCTGTCGATGGTGCGTTTCAAACTGTTCTGGTAACAGCAACCTCTAATTTAAACCACAAAACCTCTAATATGTTTCAATACTCTAAGATCATTAGCTAATGTCTAAACATTACTGACATTTTTTTTCCCTTCGAGTTCTATTGGATGGAGTAGAAGATGTAAACCAGGAGTTTCAACATGTGGTCAGCAGAGACCTCACAGCATATTTTCAAGTCCTTTTTCTTATCAATACGTTGCTTACTCAGAGCAGAAAAATGATCCCTGTAGTAGACTCAACACCAAAAATTGATGTTTATTTTCTACAAGAGTGCCTGGACAAGTTTTAAAAACAACATTATGACCACATGCATGGCACACTTAAAGGAGTATATGGCCATGTGTGTCTTTGTCTATGTTTTTTGTATATTTAGCCCCTTCTGAGTGTGTGCACATGTGAGTGTGTTCATCTTAACAACACTACAAAGATGATGTGATGAAAGCCACATGTTTGTGTGACTCAGACTTAAATTACTTAAAGCAAATATGAAAGAAATGCCAAACATGCCTGAGAGAAGGTAAAAATAAGACTAAGTTCAGATTAAGATGCCAAACCAGATCATGCACAAAAACTCGATTATCAACTATAGATCTGTAGGGCAAATTGCTATAACACACATTACGACACAAAAATGTTCCAACTTTACCCTTCAAACAACGTCCATTCTTGTTAACATAATCATTTAATAGGATTGGCATCACTAGACTTCCCCACCACTGATGTAACCAAACTGGGGAATGATTTCATTGGCTATGAACGCACTCAAAATGCGGTTGACTAAAACTAACACATATGTTGGACTGATCTTTAGCTGGCACGAGGCCCTGAGCGTTCGATGAATGCGTGCCGGCAGAGTCAGTGGGCACCTTGTCAGTCAGGTGACAGGAATGTGTTTATTGTCAGGTGTATGTTTGTGTGTCTCTACATGTAGACACGGTCATGCTCCTGTCAGCCAACAGCCCATCAAGAACATGTACAACACCTTGTAAAAAAAAGAGCAGATGTGTCTTTTGGGAAGGTGATGCTTCTTTTTTTTTTTTTTTACAGAACTGTTTTAATTCCCAAACAGTGTCACAAACTTGTGACATAAATGACAGTTTGATGGCAGTTTGTGGATGGTAAAAGTTTGATTATCTTACTTATTTAGTGTTTTCCTTTTTTTTCTCCTTCAAAGTTTCAGCAGACTGTCAGGTGTCTTGATAAAGACAATGAAAACATTAGGTTCAGGAGACATGTCATCCTTTTAAATCCTTCTTTTTCACATTTAAATCATTTAGTTGGGATATATTTAAAGTAGAAATGCAATGCTTTGGTCTTAATTCCTCCCTATTGTAACTCCACAAGCCCCAATTTCACCCCTTTTCTGAGGTGCGTCTCAGATCAATTCGTTTTGAGGCTGTCTCTTTAAATCCAAAGTCTTCACACCCTGCCCTTCTTTAGCTTCAAGATTGCCCGATTCTAGTTTGATAGAAGGGTTTACGTCTATCTGGCAGTGCAGAAACATTTTATTTACAAATTAATTAAAAGATGTCAACATTGGAAGACTTGTCCATCCAGCCTTACATGTTGGAGCCAGAGTCTGACCCAGATCCAGAGGTGAATGAAGGCAACAAAATTGTAATTGGTATGTCCAGATCTTATTTGACAGTTCTAATTCAAATACTTTGACATAAGAGAAAATAGTGAGAGAAAATAGAGAAAACGGAACAAGTTGAAAAATATGATCCAAAAAATATTATAAAGATATCTAAACAGCACCAGGAGAGACTAAAATCAACTTCAATCATGGCAATCAAATTAAAATTTACTGCACTCCTAGAGTGACAAAATGCATTTAGGGGCTAAAAAAGTGGATTTGTCATGATATGTCCCCTTTAAAAAAACATCCTCTTAATTCTTCTTAGAATAAAAAAAGCATCTGGTAATGAAAATGACAAGATATTTTATGTAAAAGGAAACTGACAAATTTGCTTTATGTAGTGATGAAACGTGTTCATGGTGAATAAATGCCACAAAATGCTAAAGACTTACTGTTTGACAGTTCTACTGCTTCAGGTGCAAGTAAATCCCTTTGGTTAAATAAATCTGCTGTGAATTAGTCCTTCAGTCCTCTCACAGAACAAGAGCAGAAGCAGTAGCTGGTGGGCAGTAGAACTGCAGCAAAGCAGCGGCTAGTGACATCATGTCTTTTGTGACCACATAAAAGTGGCCACAAGGCGGTGGGTGGTGTGGACTTCAGACGCCCTTTACACCACTTGATGCCTGCACTCACTTATTTAACCCAGTCTGCTGCTGATATAATTCACATTCACTTAGGTGTCTTATCTACCTCTTGAACTGTATCAGACAAGTCAAAACTAGTTTAAATGTGCAGGTTAATATGTGTGAAAGAAGAAGAAAGAGAATTCCCTGTTTTGTCACATTATCCCTTTACTGATTGCATTTAAATGATCTGACCCAGTGTCTCATGGCTTCCTTTAATTTATCAATTGTCCAGCTTGTCTCTTTTTTGCCTCCCTCTCTGAGTTCATCTTCTGTTTCCATTCTTTCTAATTCTCTTGTATTTTTTCCGCTCTTTAGGAATGGGTGTTTATCTTTAGAGTTTATTTCTATTTTGTAAGTGTTGGTAACAGCAGCCAGAGGTTTAGTGATGTTCAGTGGTAAAGACATCAAACGCTTTGTTGTACATCAAGTATCTGTCTGCCTTCTACATCATCTCCTGCTGGCACTGAAACATTTTTTTTTCCATCACTTGTTTAGTACTGCTGATGCCTATAAAACTTATTATCTCAATGGATGTGTTCTTTTATTTTTTTTAACCTGGTTATTTTAATCACCAGCTTTAGTAAATGACACCAAATGATGATAGATTTATCCTGTAATAAGGCTTTAGCTTCCACAATTGTTCATTTGCAGTTTGGCAAAATGAACACAAACGTAATGTTTGACGTTTTCTAAAATGTTATGAACAGTCTGTTCTGTGGCTGTGGCAGTGTATACAGAACAATCAAGTTCGATCAAATGAAACCTGAATGTGTTGAAATAGTTCAACAGATGGAATTTTTTTTTTTTCCTTTTCTGTCACACATCTGTCACGCTTTATTCAGCGGTCCTTACTCCATGTGTAATCACAATAATTTGTAAAAGATAACATCCAAAACTCAGTTCTTTACCTCTTCTGGAATTTAGAGAGATGCTAATTCATTATGTCGGACTGGACAAAGTGGACACAAAAAATAAATGGATGACTGGATGAAATAAACAACTGCATTTTCACTGTGACTGCTGCAAAGTTAGTAAAGCTCATTGTTTGAAAAAAAAAATGTGCAAAAGTAGCACAAACGTAAATAGATTTATAGCTGAACTATGACTCCTGGGTGTGAAGTAGTTCTATTGTGTTACACAGAAGAAGCTGTGGTGACTTGGTCGCCTTATATAGCAAAGCTACAAATTAGCGGGCGGGCCACTGGAGCCTATTGTCTTTGAATGAAACATAAGCCAGTCGAAGTCATGCAGTGACACACACTTACGGCCACTGGTCTGCACCACAAGAGGGATGCAGTGCTTGTAAAAATGACCAAAATTCAGGACGACAAGTTTACAGAGAACAAAGTGCGAGGCAGACCAGAGGCGTGCTCTTCATTTTCACCTCTTATTGCAAGTCTTTAATGAATAAATACTGGATTAGGAACTTCACAGATGATGGAGGTGAATGTGATTTTTGACACCACATCTGTCTGTAGCATTTAGCTTCTTTACAGATGTATACACACATAAGAAAAACACTGACATTTCAGTGCAGCCAGGAAACAACTGACAGCTGTAGGAAACACATTGCCTTTTGGCTCTTGATGTTTAGAACAGAACATTGACACAATGACTCAAAGGAATGGCAAACGTAAAAATGAACTCACTGCTAGCCAGCTCAGCATGCAAAAGCAGATGCTCCCACAGAACAAATACACAAATACATGTCTGCACACTTTAAACACATGTATTTGTGACCCTGACAGGTTATCTGATGCCTGCATGACATTGGCCTTACTCTGCTGGCCAATGTTGGCCAACTTGTCAAAATAAAGGTTGTAGGAACAAGTGATAAGAAAAGGCAACTAAAAGGTAAAATGAGAGAAGAGGAAACTTATTGTATTTTATTTTTTCCAATGGTATGGCTATATATTAAAGTTATGACAAACATTCTTGGTTTAATTGTTTGGTTTAAACATGCATAAAGAAACAGCTAAAACTGTTGTGCACATGCACACACACAAACACACACATATACTCACACTTTTAAGCAAAATGTCATATTCAAATTAAGAAATTAGGATTAATTCAGCTATATACTGTACGTTGCAATATTTTGGAGAGCTCTCAAAAACATGAGATTTAATATCTTCAAACTGTGTAACTGAAATGATGCTATGATAGTTTATTAAAACCCAAAAGTTGGACATTACAAACCAATTCATTAAAAAGCCATGCTTAAGACATGATTGGTGTCTTCCACTTTATGCCTTTAAGTGTATTTCAAATTTAAACTCTCAAAAAAGTAGGAGAGAAAGAAAGAAGGAAACTACAGTGTCCGTGTGTTTTTGTTTGTTTGTGTTTGCATGTGATGTATAAATATAACTCTGCAGGTTTTCAAGTGGCTTTGTGGTGTTCTGTATTTAGAGGAGGCCTGGCTGAATCTCCTCTCACCCCATTTATGTGGCTGACTCTATTTCTACAGAGTCTCTTATTTCCTCTCTCTTCGCTGCACCGTTTCACAGTCAAACTGGTGCAAACTCTATTCTCTGTGTAAATCTGCACCTCTGTGTCATTCATTGCCCTTTTTTTCTGTCTTCTTCGTTTAGTCTAAAGCAACACAGTGGTGGTGCTTTGAAATTGTAAAAGAAATCTTAATGACTTAATCACTTTCACAAAAATCCCCTTTATTAATAAAAATATGTTATTTACAAATGAGTGTAATACCTATGAGTTCAACCCATAATTGTTTGGGTGTTGAGTCCCAATAAACGTGATTCTTGTAAAAACTAAAAGCAGGAAAAATGGATTACTCAATAAAAGACTGAACAGCCCAGAAAGTCTACAAAAGCAGCAGGATTACAACCCAAAGCTTTTTTATTTTATGATTATGTGTTGACATATCCATGTAGTAATATGACTCAGAATATTTTACAGTAATGATTACAACTTTGGTAAAGTGGAAAAAGCAAGTGAGAAAAACATACAATTTGAGTCATTTGTACAACACAATAGGTTGTGACAACGAGTTGGACTAACAGACCAAACAGGTAAATTGCTAAAAAAAACATTAACCTAAGTGATATTTTAAATAACTTGGGTAGTAATGAATATGTACTCTTTGGATTTTAAAAAAAACGTCCATTCCATTACACAAAATGACACTCAACGACAGATTCAGCTTTAAGGCTTTAAGTGGAAGCTGACAATCTTCTTGACGGTGACCTTTTTTTTTTGGCTGTGTTTGTGCTAACATTTCAGCTTCAATGTGGTTTTCATTTAGCAATGTTACGATGTTTCGTGCAGAAGCTTATCTTGTTTCTTTTCACTGCTGAGTCATCTGAAGTGGTACATGAATGATGTAAGAGCTCCCAGAGTCACTTCGCTCACTTAGATCTTTGCAGCCAGCAGGTTACAGCCCCATAACTTAATGACAAACAGAGCAACTTCAATTTAGCCACTTTATGACGCTCGCTTCATGACAGACAAGTTTAAAGAAAATTCATTTTAAAAGTTGGAGCTACACAGCATGAGTGCTGTCCAAAGAAAAAAAACAGTCAGTCAATGATTTTGAGGTGAAAGTTCTTTTTGATCCATTACATGTTGATCCTCATTTGTTTTGAAGTAATTTAAATATACTGGGACATGCATCAGTGCAGAAACGTGTTACAACTATCGCTTTTTTTTTGCTTTTTTGTCCATATGAAACACTTGTTGCACAAAAATCGCAATTTTTGTAAGAATGTCTTTATGTGACCGAGACAAATGAGAGAGAGATAAAAAACAGCAACAGCACAGGTTTGTGTTTGCAGTGTCTCTGCAGAATACATAAGTCAATGTGTACATCTGCAGTGTTTCGGTTACTATGTGTGTGACAGTAAGATACAGAGTGTTTGTGGGTCAATCCATTCATGAATGTGGATGTTTATAAGAAGCTGATTACATCAGAGCAGTAATAACAGTTTTGGTTCATTTGTAACAATCAGACCTCACTTAAACAGTATAAATCATGAGTGTAGAGCTGAAAGAAACGCATGCCCACACATTCACTTCTAGGTCCTTACAAATAAAGTATAATTCTCTGGTCCCATACACTGTCTGCTTATGTGTGCGTATGTGAGAGAGAGAGGGGAAAGAAAGAGACATTAACCAGTCCTTGCCATGTAGTCTGTAGCCATAATAATGGTCAACAAAGGGAGCAATAACAATGTAGACCTCCCACAAAGTTACAAATGCGCACACAAGTGAAACATTCCCACTGATTTTCAGTCACTAAATGTGAATCGCATTATTTCTTATTGTGTCAAACGTAAATTTATAACTCAATGGAAAAAAAAATACTTTTTTTTTCCTTTAGAAATGGTGTTTATTGTGTCTTTTTATGTAAGTGCAAATTTGAAAAAGATACTCAATTGCTTTGTCAGTGATTTTGGTTTTAACTACTGAAAACCACCTCGTCAACACAAATACACACAAACAAGCGGGGATTAAATTACCAGCTTAAAAAAAGAAAAACAAGAATTCTTAAAAAAAAGCTTTTTTTTCTTAGTTCGGTCAGGAAGAAAACACAAGGAAACAATCAGCCGAAAGCCTCTATATTCTTAAAGATCCTATTCAGGGAGAATGAGCTGAGTTTTTTTTTTTTTTTTTGTTTCCTGCCCCGGCCTTTCCTAATCTCTCCTGTCTTAGTCTATTTTCTCCTTTATTTCCCTCCTTCTTCCTGTTTTTACCTGTTACCCAATGCTTATTCTCTTCTCCTCTATTTTGTCCTGATTTCCCATTTCCCCCCCCTCACTTTTCTCCTTCTTTCTCCTCATTTTTTTCTTCTTCTTCCCCAGCTTTCCAGAGAGACAAGTCTGTTTTCTATTAGCCTTCTCATGTAAACCTAAATTGCGATTAAACAAACACTGTGTAAGTGCACTGGGTTCTGTATCAAGTTTGCCTCTTCCTAGATATACGTACACACTGACACATGCACACAAAATCACAAGCAAAACCAGAGATTTCCCCCTAAGCAGACATGTACAAACAAAATATGAGACAAATGCAAACATATCAGTGAATATATAGACTAAGACATACAAATTATCAAATTTGGTGATGACTAAACAGATGAACAAACAGTTCGATACAGATGGTGCATTCACATAAATGCACCCGACTGCACAAATTAAAACACATGACCACAATCAGAGCACACACAGATAGAGCCATGGACACACACGCATGCGTTTAAAGTATGCGCCTACTTCCTGTAAAAGTAAACAGGTCAAAGGGAAAATTTGACAGCTGAATAGTAAGTGTGTGTACTCACAGTTCCCTGGCTACATCCTTATCCAAATCACCTTTATTTGTGAGGTAAATTACAACCACATGCTGACTCGGTGCTATTTAAGGGCAAACACATAAAAATTCTTTGCCGTGTAAAAAAGAAGAAAAAGAAAATCAAGCTAGCAAACAGTCTTTCATGAAACTTTCCCAAATTGTTACCCTGCAGCAAGCTAGCAAACTGGTTAGCGATTCAAACAGGGAGTTGAAAGGGAAACTGGTGAGTGCAATTTAGGCAGAGCAAGCCCACTCCCCTTGCCTAAAAAAAAGCAAGTTATTTAAACATGTGACCAAAGTATCGACGTTCTAGAACCTCAAAATCAGAATAAAAATACACTGCATAACCCACTCATTAAAATTTGTTACACAAATTTTAGTTTTTACAATGAAATTTTTGTCTACAAAGTTGCTTTGTTAAGCTTATAGGGTCCAATACTTGAATTTCAATTCCCATCCAGACTTGTAAATTTTATTTAATTTTTTCTAAGATCTTTTAGCAATGGCGAGCTGGATGAACCGCTATATAAAAGTCTTCAAGTTGTGACTCATCGGTAAAAATGTTTATAAATGTGGTCCTTGACGCCTATGGGTCTTCAGGTGCTGTTTAATTCTGCATTTGCTGCCTTATTATTCTGATGGCGTGTGTTTCAGAAATTTGTGCAGCAATAACCTTTTGTTAAAGATTTAAAAAGGTCTCTTTAGAAAGGGATTTCGAAAAGAGATGCGCATACGGTTCAGTTTTGTGATGCAGCTGCATGTTGGGTCCTGAAGCCATTTTCTGGAGCTACATACCATAGTTTTGTGCATCTGAGTCGTGTTTAATGATCAGGAAAACTCATGGGAGGTTTAGTATAAAGTTTGCCAGTCACAGACACATCAACCAACACAAACAGACTCACATTTTGACATCCATCACCTGCGACGTTAAATCTGTGAGAAAGATGGTGTGAGTGAGAGATGTGTGTGCTTCTATGTCTTTTTGCATTTCAGATTCTTTTTTTCTCACTTCAGCAACCAGTGGTGTGAAAACCAAACAAAAGACCAGGAGCCAAGTAACAAGAAAACAATCCGAGAGCAATGCAAACATCAAAGCTGCAGATTGTATTTCTGTGTGGGTATGTGTTACAAAATGAACAAAATGGATACTTAGAAATATAACAAGTTCAAAAAGTTCACCCCTTCACCTTCAGACCATTCCCACCAATCGCCAATGAGGTTCAGCTAGTTGCAGCCAATCAGTAGACACCTAGAGTGCACCCACTTCCTGTAACACTAACCATAACATTCCAGCAAGTAAACTCCAGCAGTCGCCTCTAAATGGACAATTAGCCAAGATTAAAGGCAACCTCCTCGTCTTTCTCCATTAGCGTAATTAGGAGGAAAAGTCATCTCAAATGACCCCCGGCCCTTCAGCCTTCCCTCTCATTCCTCATTTTATTCTGCTTCTCATCCCCCGAATTAAGCAGCACGTTGTATTTACAGTAACTATGGAGAATCTGGACCACACTTTTTACATCTGGGAGCTTCACTGAACCATTTGAAGGTTAAATGTATGCACAAGAGTAACTTAATGGTGCCGAAGAGCATATCTAATTACCATTCATTCATCAGCGCAGGGATTTAAACAGGCAATGTTCCAAATCATGACTTGTTGACCATTACACTCACACAGATGAATTTTATGTCCTTACTACTGCAGTTTCAGTTTCTTAAAAAGAGCCCTTTTTTTCCTGATGCTATACAATCTTTATGAGTTTATCTGATGCTGTTGTCCTGCTTGGTTGACGGTGAGTGAATATGTAAGATTTAAGTATCATTCTCAAGGGCACTTTGACTGGATAAAATCCTTCACCAGCCTCCCTCCGGACATAAATGCACTCTCTTTCTTTCTATTAAGTCTCCAAAAAGCCCTTTTAGTCTGACAGTTTGGCTTCTGGTGTCCTACTGTGATGCTGTTTATGGAGTGCAGCGAGGGCATCAGTGGAGCACAACAACAATATTACAGAGAAGAAAAAGCTGAAAAACTAAAACAAGATTTCACAGACTTTAAGTGCCTGTTATCTGCCAAAAATCTGATGCAAATGTCTTTATTTTTCTGCTTCCATAAAATGTTAGCTGTAAATTTGCTAAGAATATTGATTTTACACAAAGCCTATGCTTTTTTTTTTAATAATGAAGAGATTTAATTTACATCATTACAACAGTTTGAAATTTTTAAGCCTCAAAAAAGAAAATAAAGATGCTTCAAATCTGTCATAGTGGTAACCATTATACAATATGCTTAAATTTGAACCCCTTGAGTTAGTGATTATACACCAGACACAGAAAGACTTTCATTATAAAATCAATGTCAATGTGAATTTCACATTTTGCAAATTAAACTTGCTTCTAAAAACTGTTAAGTTATAAAGTCTTAAAACAGTGAAACTGATCATTTTGTAAAAAACATTGACTTAGTTTTCATATGTTCACATTGATGGATGAAATATAATTGAATCTGTAAAAAAAGGAGGGAAACAACCAGTAAAACCCACAGACTCCAGTCAACAAGTGATCTTTTTCACCACCTATTTTTTGTTTCATCTCTCCCATACAAAGCACAAAAAGCCATTTCTATGTTTTTCTTAATCTGTCTCAAAGCATTCATCCTCCACAAACATTCCTTTATCCATCTATTTTCCTCTTCGTGGACAAGTTCTTCTAAATCATTCTTTCATTTATTTTCATGTATTTTCATGTAGGGCTCTTTATTACATTAAAACATCTTTCCAATAAACAACTTCTTAGATTGGTTTGTTTATCACAATAAGAAGAATAGCTGAGTTGTTTTTTTTTTTTAAACTTGATACGTTTTGTTTTTACCTCTACCCATTTTCCCAAAAGGGAACCCCCAGCTCCTGCTGTTCTTTTCTTAATTCAAGTCCACATCCTTCCCACTCCTCCCTTTCTCCAAACCTCAGACCACACTGCTTTAATGGGAGGGTTAAGAGGTAATTCCTATCACACTACCATCATTTAATATCTAACCAAGGCTGACAGAGAGGAAGGTTACAAACCCAAACCAGAAAGCCACCATAAAAACCTTCATCTCCTCCTTTTTACTCTCCTGCTGTTGTTACCCTCCTTCTGACTTTTTTGTCTTTCTCCACCATCATTATGAGTCTCCTCTGTATTTTTTTTCTTCTACAATGCTGCCTTTTCCTTACTTTAAAAAATAAAAGGGAAGCGGAACAAAAAAAAGGAGTCAGAGGAAACTTCATACACTGTAATTTGGATTGTACTGATGACAAAGTAAAGACATAAAGAACATGAGATTTATAATGTTGAGTTTGGAACACGTTCACCTTTTCCACTCTCAGGAGTCATCCAAGAGATCCACATTAAACCGGGGATAAATAAAAACGATCAAGACCACTTTGGGGTTTCACGAAAAAGAAAGCTGGGATGGAGCTCAAATAAGATTGTCGCTTATGAACAACAACAGGGTAGGCAAAAAAGAAATAACTGTGGGAGTACGGATAAATGTTTATGTGTATGTGCCTGTGTTGTCTCTTTGTGTGTCCCTTGTGTTCAAATGGTAGGTTATTGACTGTGTGTGATCCTGCAAGCCTCAGTAAATAAATTTAATTTTCCGCCGTAACACTCTACTTTGGAGTCTTTTGCAATACATCACACATCACCACAAATATATGAAACACACAATCAGTCTGCCCAGAGTTTGAAAGAGGTTTCACAACGTCAACCCACCAAGATGATTTTATTTTTGTGTGGCTTTTCTGCCAACACGTCCCTCTGGGAGACTTTTACGAAAAGTATCAATCAAATGTATTTATATGTATTAGTACAAAACACTGTTTTTGAGTAAGTGTATTATTCACAGAACTGCTGATGCTCAAAATCAAGCATTTAAAAAAAATTGCAAGCTTGAATTTAACACGTCATTATCAAGTAAAAAAAAAAACCTCCACTGTATCAAAATATCAAGTTTTATTTTATGTTTCATAGCAATGGATCTTGTAGGTATTTAGTTGGAAATTGCCAGAAATGTACTCATAAACTTACAAAATGTTCAAATACAGTTAACAGAGCTGCACAGTAATTTAACTGTTTTATTAAAAGAATAATTTCTCAGTCAGATTTGATGTGGCCTCATTCTTTGAGTCGTTTCATCCTTAATAATGTGAATAAGGGTGTATTCATGCCAGGAAAGTCCTTTGGTCCACTTGTTTGGTCTGGACCAAATAGCAGATTGTTTCCTTTGGTGCAGTTTTCATTCACTTTGTGTTTTTTGCAAGTGGACTATAATTTATAAACAAAGCCACGCAGGTGACAGTCATTGCTCCTATTGGACAGAAATGACGTGGGCAGGACAGAGTACAGACCCGAAAATAAAGATGTTAATACAACTGACTATTAAAAATACCAAGAGCAGCTCATTCAGTGGTGGTTTTGCAATGATTTACTTATAATTTTGGGACAGTGTTGTCAAATGTGTGCCGCAACCTAAAGGAGACAAGATGCTCCAAGTTCCCTGACCCACAAAGGCTCATTGTTTGTAGCACAGTGTTAGCATTAGCAACACTGAAGGGCTAATGTTGGTTAGCAACGTGACTTGTGAAGTCCAAAAAGGTGCATGTTTCCTTTAGTTGGTTTGATTCTAAGTCAGACTGTATTCACACCAGAAGCGAACCACACCAGAGTTTGTATGGAAGCGGACCGAGACCACCTCAAAAATGGGTTTCGTTCCAGTTGTTTGATCTGCACCAGGGTTCGCATAGTTGTATTCACACCTGCATAAAAGGTCCGGACCAACGGGGGAAATAAACTCTGGTCTGTTTAAAGTGGACCAAATGAGTCTGGTGTTTGTACTGACGGATTAAACCAGGGACAAATGTGGTGATTAAATATCTGCTTCATGAATGTCTTTCTCTTTTAACCAAAACTCAGAGAATAAACGTCCCTAAAGAACCCCACTCTGGATAATACATTTTTTGACTTTTTGATTTTTATCTTGCTTGGCCGTCAATTTGTTGTGGACAAGAAAAAAAAAAAAAATCACAAAAACTGTCCACAGGAACATCTTCAAGGTTTCAGCTGACAAGGCTTTGAAAAAGGAACAGTATGTACTGAATAACTACGTTAAATAATTTTGAAGACTGGCCGTCATCTTTAACTTTTCTTTGAACTCTGTAGCCGTGACTCAAGTCCCTGTTGGTTTCAGTTTTAATTGTTGCAAAGCGATGTGAACTCCAGCTGCTTTTCTCTGTGAAGATTCTAGTTACACACTTTTCAGAGCTACTTCTTATAGCCCAATTAATTAAAGCTTTTCAGCAGAATATTTGTTTCATTTCATTTGGCATTGTGTCACCCTTCTCTTTTAAATGAATTAAGACTTAACACAGGAGAATATGTTTTTTTAACAATATAGAGTTACAATATCTTGCATGGTATTCAGTCTCATGTATTTTCATTGGTAATACCAGTTTAAGCCCATCTCCACAATCATACTACACAAACAAACACACAATTGACATACATGTGCGCACACACACACACAAGTGATATATAACCACATGAATGCTTAGAATAATCACTGCAACACGGACGATCAGGAGAAAACATCCACCTACAAACACGCAGCAAAACTAAGTAGTTTTACTTGAAGGCAGTCCAAAAAAGCAGCTATTAAATTAAGAGATGTTCCAAATTTCAACCTAATCTGACAGAAAGTCCCAGAGGAAAAGACAGCCTGAGTGGGGGGGATGGAAGAGAGAGTTGATGAAATGAAACAAGACAGGGTGGATGCACACTGTTCTCTGGAAGTCAGAAAGAAAGAGGAGGATGAGAATATCTGGGAATGTGGGATGAAAAGGAGAAGAAGGGCAAGTGGGAGACTTCAATGCATCAGCTTGACCTGCTCTTATACCCCGAATACTCCAGGAAAACAACATTTTCCCAAATAAAATATTCCACATCAGTCCAAACACAACATTCACTCCAGGCACACGTTCACCTCTTCGAACCGCGCACACTACATCTGACACTCGCTCTTTTTCACCTTCTGACAGGAGAACAGAGCAGCAACTGTGTCACCTGGCACAAGACCTGAACCCTCAACCTGGATAAACGTTCTGACATCGAACCACGGCTGCGTTTTCAAAAGGATTGTGTAGCACATCAAAAGAGACAGAAGAAGCCAAAACAATCATCAGGAGAACGTCAGAAAGAGATTGTAGATAAAGAGGTGGGAAAAGGGAAGTGTACTTACACTCGGCCCAGTTTGGGGTTGGACTGGAAGAGGAGCTCGGGGAGAAACTGGAGTTTGTTTCTGTTCAGACGGCTAAATGGAGATATAACAAAACAAAACATCATGAACAAAAAAGGGCCAAACAGACTGCATCACACCAATTTATGAGTTTGTGTTGTCTGAACAAGCATCACCACAGTCAGTTGAATCACCTAAAAGGTCAGTAGGTTAAAACTAAAGAGAAAATCTTTGGTTTCCTGTGATTTTGACCTACAGGTTATCATACTGCATTTTGTATATAGCTGTCAGTTACAGGGTTATCAGTCTCACAGCACTCTAATCCAGTTATCAACACAATCCTCACAAAAGCTTTGACCTATGAAAGGAGGGCAGTCGCTTGTGCTACTTTTCTTTTATTTTCAGTAATAAAAATAAACACATTAAAATCCATTTAATTGTTTTATAGTTTAAGATAGTCTAAACTTTTGTAATTTAATTAAATAACAAATAAATGAATCACTTCAGATTAGTACAAAAGGCCAAATGTACCAAATCATAAATAATTGGTGAGTTTCTCGTCCTATTTTATTCCTGATATGACAGAAATGTATAAAATGCAACAGCTTTGCCAAAGATTTCATACTCAGTTCACATTTCTCTTTTATAAACCTGATAGCTGTATCCAATCTGTATTAAAACATTAATTATGTCCAAAGGGTAGACAAACAGACATTTGAACACTGTAGAAAATGGAAAAGAAAGAAAACTGCGATAGCTTTTTAAATTTATAACAAACAAAATAAGGGATGCATTCCAAACTGTTTCAGTAAAGATATTTATCTTGAAATGCTGTTTTATCTGGGTGTAAACTGGATTATTATGAACTTAAAGGGAAATTAAATTTGTATTTCTCTAAAATTATTGATCTTACTTTCAGAGGTGATTGTTCTTAGTTTTAAAAGTCAGTATTTGTAATGTTTGCACAGGCCTGGTGAGTATGGATTTAGTAACTTGCACATCTGCAAAGGTTCACTTAAGGTTTAATGTTACCTGGTCTTGGAGCAGCGTATGCAGCCATCCAGATGGGAAGACTCTAATTTCAGCAAAAAAAATGAATTTTTAACTTCTGCATGTATGTTCCCAACTAAACTAAACTAAACTTCTGACCTGTTATTTTCAGAGGCAAAAAAGCCACAATGTAATACATTATATTTGATAAAATGATTAGATTATTATCTGATTATACCTTCACTGTAAAATGCATTGATGCTTGAATGGAAATAAGTTTGTAAAACTAAGCGTCTGAAGAGAAATGAATGGAAGGTTTTTTGGTAAAAGCTGTATCCTTAGTGTTCACACGTGTGCAGAAGAAAGGATGGTGTTGGTTGTCGATGAAGAGGAGGAGGACAGTCAGCAGAGGGAGTGAACATGTTATCAGGCTGCCAAAGCATTTGGCTGAGAAATGAGGCGTGGATGGGAAAGAAGGAGGAGGGGCGGAGGGTCACAGAGTAGAATTTGTGCTGGAGAAGACACAGACGCAAACCTTTAACCTTTGTGGCAGTGAAAAAAGGGACCCTGACTTTCACTTCTATAAAAAGAGAAAAATGAAGTCCAAAAAACGAGATAGCCTCCATTTAAAATGATGTCTGTTTGTACAACCTAACTGCCAGCATGCAAATAAATAAATAACACGGCCAAACCGTTCTGAGTCATTTCAAGACGTTCAATCACAGCAGGTTTTAGGATACAAATTGTGTGGGAGGGTTTAAGTTACAATGATGTCTTTGAACCCTGAACCTTTGAACGTACACAACATCTCAACTTTATGGGTACTTTATACCTCTCAGAATCAAAAGTGTCCTGAAAAAAATGTTTGGATATGAAACAAAAAGCAAGTTACTGGGCTAGATTTGCTTTATTCCAAAGGACAGAAATAAAAACATATAATTATAATTATTTTCTCTACAAACCCAAAGTGTTCTGACGACATCCATGCCCTATTTTGTCAAAATATTCTCATCTTGTGGGGTGACTGGTTAAGCTGCATGTTTTTCCCATTGTGACTACATTAATCAATGACTCAGCAGCAGACCTCTCACCTCTAACCTTTCACCGGTCAGACAAAACATTAGAAACTCTGTCAAAACATTAGAAAAAAAACATCAAACTGTTTTAATAATACATTCAAACTTCACAAAAAAAGAAGCATAGAAGTTTGAAAACTTTTTTAGAAACACGTCAAAATAAATAATTGTTAGAAATCTTAAAAGAAAATTAAAAAGGTTTTTACGTTTTTTTGGATTCTGTAAAATTCACCTCATAATGACGGATTGGATTTCTGTTTATGCAAATAGTAACTTGTTTAATGGGAGGATACTTTTCTCTCACTTGGTAAGAACAAAGGTTTGTTTTTTGTTTTATATTCCATTCTCTCTGTTAATACAGCTTGTCAAAAATAGCTCATAAAATACAATAAATGTGAAATGACCCATCAAATACCCCATTTTAATTTGGCCAAGAACAGCCTACCAAAATGTTGTGTCACAGACCACGATGAATGTTTCATTATATTTTAACCTAAGAACTCTTAAAATATATTTTTTTTATTTTTCAGGGAAAACAATCCAAGCTAATGTGTATGTTGGAAACTATCTGTCACAACTCTAACCAAATGTTTTCAGTGACTTCTGATCAGTTTTGCACTGAAGCTAGGAGAAGTTAAATACACACAGCTGCCCTGGTCTTAATACCATCTTTCAAGAGCCTCTTGAACATATAAAAAAAACATAAAACATCATCTCCCGAGTTTTAACAAAAACATGTTTTGCACCTAAACTTTATTCACCTCTCATCCTAAACCTCTAACCCCCGCCTGATGCACTGTTTTCAAACAGCTGCTTAACATTAAAATGGTACATTTCCTCACATTCCTACTATCAGGTGCGTGATCTGGATTTAAGGACAAGATGCATGTGCTGCTGTCACTCAGCTTCTCTGTTTTCATGTTGAACAAACTGCGTTATCTTTATAGACTGTATACGTGTAACACCATCCGTCTGACACGTGGACTTGATTTTCTGGCATGTCAGTGAACATTTTGGTTATACTGTCACGCCTGAAAAAAAAAAATCGAACATGTTTCTTGAAGAACACAAAGAAAATGCAGGTTGAACGAAAACATTCCTTAAATAAGCTGTACTGAACTTGTCCTGTTTGAATTTACTCGCAAAAAAATAAGACAGTGACTAAATAGCTACCAAAAATGACAACTAAATTGAGGTAAAAATGAAATGCAACTCATCTAAACCAGCTACACTTCCAGCAAACATAACAGAAGCATATATCAGTACAACAGAGTGATCTTCCTAGAAAGTTGCCTCGACCTTCCTCCAACCCAAAGTGATAAACACACAGGTGTGTGTGGATGTGGGAGGTGTTGTTTTGTACACTGACACCTCAGCTCTGTTGACTCTAGCCCTGGTGTGAGTCCGTGGATGCAGCAACACACACGTATACACACACGCAGGGAATGCTGTGGTACCAATGGGAGATTCCAAGGTATTGTGTGAAGTGGAGTGGATTTGAACCAATCAGGTGGACTCTTTGTGAATTTTTGGACAGGCAGTGAATGTTGTAAGTATTTATCTTTGTTTAAATACAATAACAAGAAGTTAAATGTATGTGAGTTTACGTGTGTGTATTACGAGAGTTGTAGGTTGTGTCGTTTGGATTAGCTACTGTACTTCACTTACTGTACATGAGCACTTTTTATTTTTATGTCAAATAATAACAAGTGTAAACAATTATACTTACAGTCTCTCTAAGAGTCTCAGGTCCTGGAAGGCTCCTCTCTCAATGACACTGATTTGGTTATCCTCCAGATGGCTAACATGATGAACACAGACAGGAAAAAATGAGAAAACATCAGCGGCTGACATCACAAGTGACATCAGAATGTCTTTCAAAATGTTCAATTTAAATTCCTAATTGGAAAGAATTTGTGTAGTCTAAACAGCTGAAAAAGAAAAATCTCCCTTTCTGGCCACGCAGGGAACAAGAGAGACACTTGCACTCATTGTATAAACACATAATCAGTGCACCGAACAAATTAATCTGGCGTAAAACAAAAGCTGAACATGTTGATGACAGTCAGCATATAACAAATGTTACAAACGACTAAGCCAAAACAAATAATTAACAACCAACTCTTTAGTGAATATTGTCTCCATTTTTCTTTTGGCTTTCATGTGGTCCTCCCAAAATAACACACATTTCTCTCTTTCTTCTTCCCCTTCTCTCTGTGAGTTGTCATCTTATAGAGGCCAACTAAGGTTTTCCAGATGGGACAAACGAAGGAATAGCTCAACAAAAGCCTGCGTGTATACTTTCTGTCTGATGATGTTAAAGATCTCCAAAATGGGAGAGATAGACAGAAACTAAACCTACTGATGTAAGTCAGAAGAGGAAAGAGAGGAAAGGTAAAAGTTAGTTAGAAAGAGACGCAACGAAGAAGCAAAAGTAGTCAGAGCGATGGGAGAGATGTGAGAATAAAGACAATGAGATTTAATTAAAAACAGACAGGCCTTGACATTTGTTGTAAGTTGAAAGTATGGCAGGATGTTGTTACATATAATCACACCACACGCCTGTCTCTGATAAATCCCTCTGATACCAGTAAGAGCAGATTTTATGAACATAATTACAATAGAAATACTATAGGTACTGCAAATATATATATATATATATATATATATACTGTATGTATATATATATATATATTTTAGGGGTGCAACGATACAGAAAATTCACAATTCGGTTCGGTTCGATATTTTTTCGATACACAAAAGAGCTATTTCCATGCACTTCTTAACTTGTAATTTTTTGGAATTTATTTTGAATATTTGTTTAACCTCAAAACTATAGTTTTTGAATGAAATGTTGCTGAAACAGCAAGTTTCTCAGTAGATCTGTGCTCGACAATGCAGGGTAAGTGGAGCAGTTGAACACAGATCCACTGATCCTTCAACACAGAGCATCTTCAGAAAGCAAGTTGATCAAATAAATTTTAAAAATCTGTATTGTTCGATACAAGGGTGTATTGAACGGTTCCATACAGATACATGTATTGTTGCAC
>JARVJO010000269.1:151683-167696 GCA_031762555.1 Cynodonichthys magdalenae
GAAGGCCCAGGACACGCTGGAGGGACTATGTTTCTCAGCTGGCCTGGGAGCGCCTTGGGATTCCCCCAGAGGAGCTGATCCAAGTGGCTGGGGAGAGGGAAGTCTGGGTCTCTCTGCTTAGGCTGCTGTCCCCGCGACCCGACCCAGGAAGAAGGTGGTCAGACGGACAGACGGGCAAATAGCAGCCAAAATAAAAACAACAATACAATCCATTCTTCAATTAACTATTAATAATTATGTTTTGAAAAAAAACATTTTACCTTGGCCTTAAACATTGGATTAAGTTAACTCAGCTAATTTCTCAGTCCTCAAAAGCAACACCATTTTGAGCAAAACAGCTGGACTCACTAGTTATGATGCATAAAATTAGTAATAAGCGGATCATTTACTTTTTAGAAATTACATTTACCCTAACAAGAATTATTTTAAATAGGTATGTGAGTATTTTTAATGTAAGCTATTGAAAACAATTTGATGTCAAGTAACATTTGTGTTGGACATTACCAGTATGTTTTTTTTTTCGTGTTTTATGCACAATGACTCAAAATTTCTTGCACGCCATTGTCCACAAGTTCCATATCATCATGCTGTAACCAGTTAGACATCACATCGTCGTGTCTTTAGGTATTTTGGGTTTTTCTCTGCCTGTTAATGGCATGTTACCTCACAATTATTCCATTACTTAACCTTGTAAATAACCATTAATTATGGAGTTTAACTGCTTGAAGAGGACGTTCACATTCTCTTACCTGAAAGACCTCGTTAAGATGGGAAACTTTATTTTATAGAGACTTGTTTCCCTTATAGGCATATACAGCCCCATTTGGTAAATAAAGCTCTGACATAATTGCTACAGCATGGCAGTGTTTTTTCTTTGTTAATGGCAGCACTTTTATGGATTCAAATATAGGTTACAATGGGGTAATAAAGAGGGGGGGAAAGACTCACATAAAATGCAACAACTTTAAAATGACAGCAGAACCTGATTTGTTGAGACTAATTGTGCCCTGCTGAAATGTTGGAGCTACCAACAAGGACTTCATTTAACATTAACTTGTCTTTTAGACAATTTTAGATATTTTTTTTAGTTTAAATAAACAAAAAAGATGAAAAACTCACAGAATTCTGAGGTTCTTGAGGCCAGAGAAGTCCACTTTTGTGATTCTAGTGATGTTGTTTCTGTTCAAATCCCTACAAAGAGAGAAACATAGAGATTACACATCATGCTGGCGGTATAGCATCAAGGCTGGTCATCAGTTAAACTGAATTTTTATTCATTGAGCTTAGTGTTGGTAACGCATAGCAAAGCATATCATCGATAATTTAAAAAGTCTCCTATTAGTTGTGTATACCAAACAAATGTTTATCTGTATTTCTCTGTTTTCTCACACCCAAACATGTAAATGCAGTCCGGCGGAGCGTGAGAATCCCCTACGGCTCGTGAGGCCACACACATATATACAGCACTCAAACATACAAACACAACCACAAATCAAAACATGCAAACATTCCTACTGTACAGGCACCATGAACATTGCCCTTGCTGAACTCAATGTGAAAAGGCAAATTTTCCAGAAAAAACAGGAAAAAAAAAGTGGGATTTTTTTTTCCTTTTTCTTTCCATCATCACCATTTAAAAGCTCATTGTGTTTCCTGGCTGCCATTCAATCTGTTTTAACTCTGGGTGTACAATGTATACATAATGCAACATGAACTGACACCCCGCGTGTGTGTGTATATAGACTGGTTCCTTTTAAATGAGCGTGCTGTTTATTGAAACGCTGTCCCACAGAAGGAATTAGGCAAAGGAAAAAGAAAAACACATACACACCGAGTTAGGGTATGAATAACGCCCCCCATTTTTTTGTTCCTCTTATTTCACACACATACACAGCTAACTTTCAGACACGTACCCACACATAAACAGAGGAGTCTGGGTTTCTCAGGGCAGTCAGCCTGTGTTTTTCATAATGCACCTAAACATTTATAAATCTGATTTAAGACCATATTAGGTTACAAAAGGTCTCCCCATACCGCCGTGGAAGCGCTGCTAATAAGAGCCATACCATGGTCTGAGACTAGGAGGGCTGCTGTACGACATACCAGCACTTCCTTCAAGCCCAAACTGGGGTCCACGGCCCACCAGGGCGTCCTCGAAAGGGTTCTAGTGTAATGCATAGTTTCAATCTCTTATCTGATCCAGTGGGAGGTTACATAAATGACTGTTCTGATTGATGATTCCCACACAGTACAACAAAGATTCTGAAGGAAGGTTATAAGACACAAGCAGGTTCTCAGAATAAAATTCCTTTCAAGTATGATTTAGAGCAACAACAGACAAAAAGTATCGTATATAAACGGGGCCAGAGTCTTTTTATAGTGATGTAACTTAAAATATAAAAGTAACATCTTTTGATATATGGGTTTAGTGCTAAATATTTTAAGAATGTTTCTTTTTTTTCTAGTCTTTCTATTGATAAATTCATTTTAGAAATGAATAAAATCATTTTGCTTGCATATATAATCACATATGTTGTGATCTAAACCATTAGAATAATTGATCATTACTGTGAGAGTAAAGCACTGAAAAAAATTAAAAACAATTTTGAACATGGTGAAAAATCTGCTACAGTATTGATTTATCATTTGGAGTTCGAACAGAGCTGTTTTTATCGTTAAGCTTTTTTTTTTTTTGGAGTTGATGTGCAATCCCAGGTTTCCTCATTTCTGAGCAGATATAAGATGGCAATCAATCTGAAAACATCTACTCCTCATTTCATCCTCTCCTTGCACACCCTTCTGCTATCTATCACTACTTATCTTTTTACATTTGACCACAATCTTTCACTTATTTTTTTACTCTTTGCTCTGCCTTTCCCCCTCATTTATCTTAAATCTCTCTCGAGGTTTTACTCTCTAATGTCAGTCCATCAACCCTTCAGTTTCACCTCCTGTTCCCAGGCTTTCCCTCCACATTCTGCATTTCTCTCCAATCTCTCCCTTTTTAGTATATCTCCCCTCTCTCGCTCTCTCATGCCTTATCATTCACTCTTTCACAGTTGACCAAACACATTTTCTACACCTTCATCTGTTTTTTTTTTCTCCATCCATAATCTCTCTTCTTTTATCTCAATCCCTCACTTTTTTACAGTTGGCTACATTTTTCCTTTTTTCTCTTTCCACCTCTAATCTCTCTCCCCTTATCTTCATCTTTCTCTTGTTCACAGTGGAAACTGCAGCACTCAGCGAGGAGATGGCTTCACGGTTTAACAAACAGTTAGGATGTAGATTCAGGTGGATCTCAATGGCATCTACATATCCTGCATCAGCTCGCAGAAACTGAGTGAGTCAAAGCTCCTGTCAGAGCAGAAGATGTGATTTGAAAATAAAATGTATAAACTTGCCAAATGAATAAAACTCAAAATAATTTTTATCACGAAGCAAACACATTATTGAATTGTTCAAAATGAATAAAGTTTGTTTGTTAAGCTGTTGCAGGGATTGTAAATGAATCAATTGTTGATATACAGTATAGCCATTGATTTCCTGAGAGTTTTGATAAAAGACACCCAATATTTCATGATACTTTGCTAACAAACCCACAAAGACAGACAAAATTATTATTGCCATTTTACTTTTGATAGTTTGTTATTGCAACTAATATGCAGTTGAGTATGTTTTAAGGCTCCATCTTAACTGACCTTTTGTCAAACATCTAAATCAATCAGCAGATTAAAATGCCACTGTTAAATAATGATAATTGACTTATTTAATTATTATGTAAAAATAAAACTGCTGAAATGCTAACCACATACAACAGAATGTGAACCAGTAAATAAAGCTGCCACCAAAAATAAACAGAAACTTCAGCTCAGTAAAATCAACAATGCAGTGTTTTTGCTTGAGTTTGTTGATTTATTCTTAACTGAGCTGATTCCTAATTTTTCCAAGAATTAAGCATTAATTTTGGAGTATATTGCTCATTAGGAAACACTAAGACATTTGATCTATTGATATTACGGGTGGACGTATCAATCCAACAGTCTCCAAAATGTTTAGAGTTAGTCATTAGTCCTCTACATCGTACTTTTTGTTGTGTTGTTAACATTGTTAAATTTATATTTTGGTTACATTGTTGCTTCTTCGTTATTTTGCACTACTGACTTTTTTCTTTAAAAACTCGTGTGTAGTAGAAGGTAGGGGAATTGTTTACTTTGATATTGTTAAGTTTTATTTCGTTGTAGTTAGTTAATACAAAACAGTTTTTTCTGCCTAAAATCTTTGTCCTGTGTTTTATCATAACTGACTAACCAAAGACAAAATTATTCAATGAACATGCGTATCCGTATCGGAATCGGTGTATTTGTATGGCATCGATACCTAAATTCCCAACCCATTCTCACTCCCAACTCGTCACATATTGACGCTTGGTCACGTACCGTCTGCGTCCAGTTTTGACGTGTCGGGTAACCCCCTCGCGTCAGTTATTGACGAGATGAGACGGAGGAGGAGAGTGTTGTCATATTTTTGAGAAGAGTAGGAAATGCATGACAACTAACCGTCCCAGACCCTAAATTGAATGTCTATTAGCTCTATACATCCTCTCCCTGGCCCCAGTACTTAAAATTAACCATTAACACTGATCCTTCATATTTACCATTTTTAAAAGTGTAGAGAATGTGGGACAACTAACCATCCCAGACCCTAAATTTAACTTGTATTAACCCTATAAACCCTATCCCTATCCCAGTATCTAAAATTAGCCATTAATCCTCCTGATCCCTAATATTAACCACGGACCCCAACCCAAAGACCCCTATGTGGCGCGAACCCGGAAAAGCCGCGGGAGTCAATAGCTGACGCGAGGGGGTTATATGAGAATATGTTAAAGTTCCCAGTATCGCCAACCCCCAGTTAATATAACTTGACTTTTAATTAACAAAAAAATACTTATTTGGTTTGACCTTAACCTGATTTTAAAAGAGATACGGACAATATAAAGATGTGTTTGTGAAGAGAGAGATCTTTCCGTCAAACAACTGATGATTTCAAACACAAAGTCTTTGTAAAGCAGCCATTTCAGTGCACCTGCTCTGTTTAAAGCTTCGCTGTCTATCCTTCAAACAGTGAAGTTTAACCTAGCTTTAAAATTTCAACTGACCAGCTGGCAGTCAGACAACCAACAGGAGGCTTTAACACAAAAGCCTTAACCACTGTTTCCATTACAGGCAGAGATAAGGGGTGTGTGTGTAATTCTGACGGGGGAAGGGAAGAGGACAAGAATGCAAACATCAGGTGTGCAGGGAATTAATGCTCTAAGTAACAGACACTTAACGCTTACCCCTTTTTAACCTTGTAGTCTGAGTGATTTTGACTTGCAGCCTGCTTCATTTTACACATAAACACACACAAATGGTGATGCAGCTTAAAGACGATGAGGGAACTAATGATAGATAAATAACTATTAAAAGTGTAAGTTAAACAACTGACGGATCAGGTGATCCCCAAGAGATCAATGGAATGAAAATCTGAACTGATGGTAAACCATGAAATACTCTCACAGAACTTGATTTAAGATGTCTGACACGTTGGGTTACTGACGGGTCAGTTGTGGTTTTCTAGCTCACCTTGACCCCCCGGTTTGAGTTTGTCTTGTTTTTGTTTTCATGACCTCTGTCCTCTTCTCTCTATCTGGCACAGCAACCCTGACAAAGAACTGCAGTTTCCTCTCTCCGCTTTATCTGTCTGACACCGTGAAATTTCCTCTTTCTACTTTTTCTCTCACTCCATTGGGCACTGCGTCCACATCTTTCTCTCCCTCATTTCTTTATCTCCTTGTCATCCTTTGTTGTCCTCCATCCAATGCTTGGTTTCCAAATGCATTCACTTCCCCTCCTAATCTTGTGTTATTTTCCACAAAGCTCTTGTAATGCTTCACTTTCTGAATCCTATTTTCTTGCTCACCATCCGTCTCGCTGGTCGATAGGTATGCTCAATTTGGCTCACTAAATCTCTCAGTTACGAAAGGAATCCTAATTGCCGTCTTCCTCTTCCTCTGAGCTCGACATTGTGTCCATCACCAGATGCACGCTGGCTGCCGTATTTGCTTCAAACCTGGCTTCTTCCACTTCAAAGGCTTAAATAGGATTTTTGGCAACACTTGCCAAAATCTTTTGTTTTTGTATGTCGGTAATTGTAGCCTTGAAAGAAACTGCCAAATTTACTGTTTATGGATTGTACTGTTGAGTTTTGGACAATTCAGCCAAGTAAACAAGGAAAAGGTCAAGAGTCAGAAACAAGGTTAAACCAAATATTTATGATATTATTGTGAATGTTAAAAAATACTGTTTACAGATTTAATGAGTGATTCTAAACCTATGGCCAGGAAAAATAAAGATAAATTAAGGAACTCATGCATTATAGAGTAGTAATGTTTTACATCAAGCCACTTTGCATCAGTTACTTAGATTGAACAATGGCTGTGTTCGGAGTACAATCTGTGATACTGCAACATGTTATAAGTGCAATACCTGTTGCAAAACTATTATTTTACTCTATTTCATTTCCAGGTTTGAAAAGCAGATTCATCTACCTTTTGCATCAAATACTTTTACTGCTCATGCATTCGTCATGTTCTTAATAAAACAGTTTTTGCTAAACATATCCCTGGAATATTAGATTTAGTGGATTTCTGCAGAACTGATGACCCTCCTGTCTAAATACCATCATAATTTATCTAATTTTTCTGCCCCCCCATACTTGATGTCAATGCCACCTACAAAAGGCATTGTTTGCTGCAGATGGTAACCTCGCAAACTTGACCACATTAGGGAAACGCCTGCAGGCATCTTTTTATATTAGTGTTCCAAGCCAGAGTGGCTGCTGTATTTGGTTAGCTCATTTCTGTTGGACTTTATAGAGCTGCCTCGCTTTTGTCTTGATTTACTACTGCTGTAATGTACGTGAATAGGAAGGGGTACGGGTTGAGGGGAAACTCAGCTGCCGAGAGCAGACTTGACGGGAACAAGGCTTGATGCAGCTTTGTGAATAAACAAGGGAATACAAGAATGAGAGGGATTAGGATGAATGAGAGGCAGAAAAAGAAAAAGTATGCGAGCGATAAAACAAAACTCAAGTGACAGAGAGACAGAGAAATTCTCAGTGGATTGCAAGCACACACACAGTCCACTGACCAGTTTCTCTAAAAGCTCCGAGCCCAGCACAAACAGTCTGTCACACCGAGCCTAACTGATTGTTGGACTGAAAAATAGAAATTTACTCTTCACATTCTCCTGCTACATGCACAACCACACGCCCGGAAATGAGTAGAACACAAACGTGCATACACACAGGTGTAGTGCACACGGTGACAAAATGAAGCCCCTGCAGCAAGGATTTTCATGAGTTGCTTTGGTGACAGTAGCCAAACAAAACAGTGGCATAGCTTGTTAACATCAAACAACTTCAGGCATACTGCACACACTAACTTATGCATTCTGGAATGACACAAACTCAAGTCCTTCGGTTTGAGGACTTCTGTCTCTGTCGGAGTCACAGAAGGTCATTCGTGACTCTGGCTTGTTTCTAATGGGAACCGACTCTTTTTCTCATTATACATCAGAGTTTCCATCTACAACCAGTTGCATGTTTAATCCATTGAAAGCATAAGAGTGAACTGTGTTCCTGCTTGTATAATGATGAGTGTGGACTGCACGTGCTAGGCTGCATGCTGTTTTTCCATGTTCTTCATGTAAATGAATACAAACCTGGTGTACATTTCAGCATTCTTAATTTATGCGTGCATGTATTTGTACAATAATATTTGCAGCCATTTATTTTTTACTTTATGATACAAGATATTTGGCTGGTCCCAAAGAAATCAAAGAGCTGCTGTAAGTTTGAAAACAAACATCATTATCTCGTAAAACTTGAGTTTTTCAAAGTCGTCACCTGTTATTTCCAAAAGTATCACCATTCCCAGAATGTTAATCGCCGAGATCTTGTAACACAGAAGCAGTGCTAAGAAAAAGCAAACAGTCCAAAGCAGCAGTTAATCATACAGATGTGAAACCGACCCCAAGGTTAGCAAAACTTACTTTGAAGAAGCAATGAAGTTAAACTGTGACTTAAATGCCCAAACTGTTCTCAACGCCCAAACGAAGCGTTTTTTTTTGTGGTTTCAGTAAAAAATGTCACATTAGGTAAAATGTGTTACATCATCTGTGTGCTTCCTGGCACAAATTAAAGTGATATTTAAATGTAATTAGTAATGTATACTGAACTAAAATGTAGTTTATCTTCAGGAGTTGAAAATTTTTTTGGTTTGGGGTTTGGCTCAGTTGTGATGATTACCGTTAGTGATCAAGCCTACATCTGTGAGCAGACTCACACATGTAAAAAGTTTTAGTTCAGTTTTACCTGTCTTCGTGCATACACCTGTTCTTTATGCAAGTGTGTGTCCTCTTCGCGTGTTGGTTGTGTTCGTGTATGTGGTACATGTGAAAACAGTATCTGCGTTCATTTTTTTTACGTTGCATTCAGTTTTGTTTCATTTCCCAGAAGGGCAGTGCCTGACATTGGAGCCAGCTGGCTGCTTCTCTGGCAGGCCAAAAGTCATTATATACATAGGTCAAGTGCCAGCATGCTGGAGAAATTCGGGAAAAGAACATCACCCAGTGACCTAGAACTGGAGCCTGAATGTTGGTTAGCCTTACTTGTGCCATCTGGTATACCATAACTGAATCAAACATAGTTGGAACAGGACTAAGTAGATACCACAAGATGGCCACGGATGATAGGCGTGACATTAAGAGGCTGTTTGAGAACAGCGAGCTCATTGTGGGTTTTTACTTAATTTAGACTTGTCTGCTTTAGCAATAAAACTCAGCTGTATTACATCACCACCATACCCATGATAACAGTAAAAAAATACTCTGTTGAATCGTGGCATCTATTCAACAGCTACTAAAGCATGTGTGCAAACTAAAGCTTTCTTTAAGATAATGCAAGTGTTCCACAAAGAAATATAGTAAGTAGCTCCTTAGTTGGCAGTAATATATATGAGGTATTAAAGGAGACATAATGATTTTAAATCTTTCTTTTTCACGTTTAAATGGAATTCTTTCTTACTGTAACTTCACAAGCCCCTCTTTACCCCCTTTTCTGAGATGTGTCTCAGATCGACTCATTTTAAAGCTGTCTCTTTAAATCAAAATGAGGCGCTTCACACCCCATCCCCTTCAGTTTCCAGACCGGTCCATTCTAGTCTGATAAAGGGGGCATATTGTGGTGCAGAATCATTTTATTTACAAATTAATTAAAAGATGTCAACAAGGGAAGACTTGTCAATCCAGCCTTACATGTTGGAGCCAGAGTCTGACCCAAAGTCAGAGGAGAATGAAGATTGTAGTTGGTAAGTCCAGATCTTATTTAGTAGTTTTGTTGCAAATACTGTGAATTAATGAATGTAATTAAAATTGAGAAGATTGAACAGGTTAAAAATATGACCCAAAAAGAATAAAAAGATATATTTGCAGCACCAAGAGAGACTAAATTCAACTTTTCTGCAATCCTAGAGTACAACAAAATGCACTTAAAAGTTACAAAATTGGATTTTGCATTAAATGACCCCTTTAAAATAATTTTAAAGTGTCTAGTAAACTAGACTTTCTGGAGTTAAAAGTTGTCCAAAACACAATGTTGTTTCCAGTGATATTAGATCAAAATTTAGAGCTGAGAATTCTGGAGTGAACAGTAACTCAGCCGATGCAGATTGTTTTTGATTCCATAAAATTTAGATAAATTTAAGTCCTGGAACTCTGTCAACACAACCACTGATCTGCCAAAGTATTCAAAGATCGCTCAAACAAACACAAATTCCAGTCCCACCTTGAAACGCCGTCTCCCAGCTGAGGGTGTGGCAGTAACAGTGTTCACTGACCAATCATCACCAAGTTTTGATAAGAGCCAGGAGCAACGGCTGGAACTTGTGTGTCTTTTCAACACAAACACACACACACACACTGCTTTCATACATACACACAGCAGGATCCCACTGTTACAGACTCGGTGGTAGGTTGGCACGAGTAGGGGAAATGGGGGCTGTGAAAACTCAACTGGAGAGATGCTGCTGGCAAACTGAGTGTGTGTGTGTTGGAAGGGGAGGTGAAAGGGTCAGGGAAAGTGGTGCAAAAAAGCAAGGAAGAAGTAGAGGAAGAAGAAAAGATGGCAGAATGAGCCAAAAGTTACAAAAACAGAAACTTCACAGGGGGAAAAAAACGGAGCTCAAGAAAGAGGAATAGTTTGGATAAAGATGAAGAGTTGAAAGGAAGTAAAATGACAAAGAAAAAAAAAAGAGGTTACGCAAGGCTAAAGAAAGCAGAGAAGGTGTTGCTTGTTAAAAAATTGCCAAAACTTCCTTTAAAAGCTATTAGTGAAGGAACAGAAAAATAAGCAGTTAAAATCAAAATGATTCTTTTTTTAAAGTCCGCTCAGGCAGTGTGCCTATTTCCAGCAGTGAGTCTATTCAGCTACAAACCCACACTTACTCAGTTTCACATGCAGCACATACAAAAAACTAACGTTTAGTGGTAACACATAGAAGTAAAAACATACTGACATAACATATCCATAAATATTTATACATTTATATTATTGGATAAAAGTTTCCTCACTGCAGCTTAGCCAATTGGAAGTTCCCTCTGGGTTTTATGGCACACAATTCCCTGACATTTCACAGCCATTAGGCAACAGTTTGCAATTTGCAGCTCCAAAAAAATAAAAAAAAACCATCAACACTCCAGGGTGTGTGTTCCTTTTTATGTGTATGTTTTGTGGTCCCCATTGGGCAGGTGTGAAGTGAACCCAGGAGAGAAAAGCCATCGCAGTTTTCTAATTCATTTTACCCACCCTCCCTCCCTTAAGCCTGTTAAGCCTCCCCCTCCCAAAAATGCTCCACTCAAATTAGATGCAAATGAGGTCTCAAGTGGCTTCCCAAGGAGGACATTACGGAATTGACTGGCCTGAGGTAATCTGTGAGGCTGCATGTGAGAGCGAATGAGTGTGTGTTGAGTGAACGGTCGAGGTCACCACTGTTTTTCTCTCATTAACCTTTCCAAATGCTCTGTTTATAATAGTGAGGAAAAACTGGCTTTTAGAAAGACTGAATCTCTACTTATGACAGGTGGACTGTTGCTCACCCTTTACCTCCATATGAAGCAAATAGAACCGAATTCAAAGTTATTTCCTGAATGTAAGAGGCAGGCTAAGTAAGGAGTAACTTTAACATTTAAAGAACCGAGCTGATGGTTTTTATAGCTTCCAGCGCCAGACATTTTCTGCCTTGACTGATTTCCTGTGTGGACATGGTCTTTTTTGTGAGGAGAAAAAAAAAGTCATTTTATAACTTTTCAGAGTAATTCATCATGAAGCTCCTTTTCAAAAATGTCAGTACTTTTCTTTATGTCATAGCTAATTTCCCTCAACTTGTGTCATGGGCTTCTACTCCACTTAACAGTGATTTTCAACATTTGTTTTCAGTAACCTTCACACAATCTGCCTAAATTTGTTTGATTCACCACATTTGCCTTTAGAGAAGGATAAAGGGAACATGCAAAGAATTAGCTACAAAAAAAACCCAGTCAAGATAAGGCAAGGACTTTGTGTCCCTTAAATGTCTTGTGTTCTTGTAGCTCAGACGAGTGGAGTGGTGAGACTATTATTGGACTCGTATCATTGTTTCAGCAGAACATTAAGTCAGCAAACATTAGTATATTTTCTGAATTTCACCACAACTTTAAACTGGACTTGAATGTTTCGTTATGACAACTTAGGTAGCAACAGCCTTGTGGTAATTATAGTTTGGCACATGGAAAATAGGAAGTGATGTTTCTAAGCCACAAAGGTCACACATGAAATTGAAGAGGATATGTAGGTATATGTCATCCCTTGTGTTCTGTTTTTTTTTTGCTTCAGTATAATCACACAAAATCAGTCTAACTAGATTTCATCCATTTATCATACTTTTCAATCTTTTCGAGCACGTGTCTGCCTATGAGGCCACACTCCCACCCGTTTTTTACACAATTTATTATAAAAAACTAGATTTTATATCATTTGCAAACTTTAAATTTATGATCTGATGCAAATAAATAAAGAAATTTAAAAGGTGAAAGGTAATAATACTTGTCTGGCGTCAGAGCTGTTGGCTTTGAGTAAATGTGACCCCCTGAGCAATTTAGTTGAATAGCCCTGTAGTAGTGTCTCAAAACAAGCTGCTTTAAAACTAGCATTGAGCATAAACTACATCTCCCATAATGCATGGTGATTATGCATAAGAACAATAGTGAGTAAAACTCTCTTACTTTTAGAAGTATTTCTGTATCATTTCTTTCACATTAAGTCAGTCGTACACATAGTACTTTTCAGTGTTTATAGGGGGACATGTTAAAATGCTGCTTCTATGCAGGAAATACCACATAGAGCTCAGTTATCTTTTGTTAACGAAGCTCAACTGTAGCAATGAGACGAGGAACATGATGTTTCAATTTAGTCAAAGTTAAACCCGAAACATCAACGGTAATTACAGCTGGCCCTTTGAGAGCTTAAGATGTTTGTTTTCAAACATAAAACTCTTTGATTTCTTTGGGACCATCCAAATATCACATAAAGTAGGGCTCATGTGGCCTTCAGTGAAAATGAGTTTGACACCCTTGTTTTAGAGAAAAGGTAAACTTTTTGTTTATCTTTTGAACAAATGAAGATTTTCTTTATTTTTTGCCTATGTTTGGTCATTACTAGAATCATTACAGTTGCTGTGTGTCAGAAATGTACACTAAAAACCAACAAATGGCTGACAAATTGAATCCAAAAGGGGATACCTAACTGAACAAGTGATAGGTTCTTAAGACTTAGTTGGACTGGAAGCAGCATTACGGCGCAAGCAAGGATTGGTTTCACATTCTCTTAGAAGTAAGGACCATGGAAAATCAAAACAAGGTTGTTATGACTAACAACAGTTATCCTATAATGAAATATGTCTGCTCTGACAGGACACAGAACAGTATGGAAGACTGGACTGACATGCAGAGACAGTGTTCACCATCACAACCACTAAAAGTCAGGGAAATATAGTATTCTTGATTGAGAATTCAAGAGACTGATCTGGTAGCACTCATGATGTCTCACATTTATTCTTTCAATATCAACACAAAAGATCATTGTCTACATTTTATAAACCAAATTTACTTTGTTTTTTTTTTCTCCAAACTGGTCATTTAATTTTTATTGTTAAGTCCACATTCACAGCATCTCAGTTGGTGAACCCAAATGCTAGTGGCAGTAATGTTTTTTTTAAATGTTTCCCATTATCCCTAACTTTTACAACTGGTATTTCATCTATTTTAATGCTTCTCATCTTCGACTCCCTAAAATATATTCGCTGAGGAAAATAAAAAAGAAGGCCAGAAGTAAAGAAGAGCACGTAGGAGGAAAAGAGCAAATTTTGGCCAAAGTCGCATTTGAAACAGTGACCTGGATAAATCAGGGAATCATAAACACACTTTCTGGAATAGAAAGGGGCACTGATACCCCAAATATTCCACCTCAGGGACCCCGGTGAGAAGCAGAGGAACACCTTAACCCACCTCCCCATCAGAACTAGAGCCTTAATTATTTACTTTACTGGGGTGTAAATGTCTTAAGGGGATTGCAGTGAAAGCCAACAGGTCCTAGGAGGTCACAGGAGCTCTATGGGATTGAGAAGGAATGGGGTTCATTGTTAACACTCACACACATGTGCGGAAGAAAAACAATCACGCCAGCCAGTACCGACATGCAGAAACTGAAGAATACACAAACGTGTGTAAAAAAATACACACTATAGTAAAAACACACCCACACATGCTAATTATATATTCATAAGCCCCACCACCTTATGCCCAAACCCTTCCCCACTTTCCTCCGCAGCCTATACTGATTGAGTTTGTTGTCTCAGGGTTAGGTCTGTTGTTGATCCCCTGCAGGGCTTTTCGCTGCTCCGTTATCACGCATAATCACTCCCATACCTTAACAGCAAAGGTGTGTGTGTGTGCGTGCATTTGTGTGGCTGCACTTGTGTATACGTGTCAAGATCAGGCGGGAGGTGGCAGCAGCATCTGTCAGGGCTCTGTCCCTGCCTGAGGAATGAATATCATTCTAAACTGTCATCAAGTTTAGTTTTTTTTAAAACAAAAGCACTGAAAGTCATCTTTAAAAGGAGTAGAAATGTTTTCTTATGGTGATTTTAAACAAGTGGTCCAGTTAGAGGGGATTATTAAACCAGCAAACTTTTAAAACTCAACTTGATTGTTGGGAGATTTTTCTTGACTTTGTTCACTTCTTTGAAAGTTAAATACTCAGTGTAAGACCTATGATATATCTTTAAATCCCTTGTTGGTTAAGAAAGTTTTTATTTTTACTTGTAATATTTTCAACAACAAATGTAAGCTCCGGTGAAATTTTTTAAAGATATTGTAACTTTTGGCACTTAAATACTCTATATCCGATTTACCAACTTTATCTAAAAGTGACCACTTACTTTATGAATTTTGGTACAAAAGTTTTATCTATTTTATTGTTATTTGAGCTCTAAATATGCAACAAAAATGGCAACATAATATCACAAAAACTAATTCTGGTCAGATGATGCTGGGAACCTATAATGTTTCAAAAAATAAAACAATGTTTCCCAATAGGCAGAGGCAGGTGGATACAACCTAATCAACTGAGGAAAACTAATAAAGTCTACTATTAATAAATAAGCAGGGTTCACTCCAGTGAAAAGTGTTTCTATAAACTTTGAAAAGATGTAGAAAACGTCCAGAGTTTAACAAATCATCCAATCCCTGGTTGATTTGAGCTGAATTATAATCGCACTTACAGGCGCTCGGCATTCCTCGGTACTCCTTTGGGTACGGTCTTCAGCCCCAGACCCTGGCAGTCCACATGAGACCCGGAGCAGCTGCACTTGTGTGGGCATCCATCCACCGACGCTGCGCTCAGCAGGACAGCGAAAACCAGAGCCCAGATCCGG
Organism: Cynodonichthys magdalenae; assembly: GCA_031762555.1. NCBI lineage: Eukaryota > Metazoa > Chordata > Actinopteri > Cyprinodontiformes > Rivulidae > Cynodonichthys > Cynodonichthys magdalenae. The sequence goes on from JARVJO010000269.1 coordinate 166,754, forward strand.
CATAGCCCGGCGCACCTCTCCGGCTCGGCTGGAGGCATGGTATCCACTAAAACGACTTGAAAAATCCACCAGAGCGGGATGAGAGCAGAAGTGATACGATCCGTTCTGCGATAAAAAGAGGATGCTCGACTGTAAGGTAGATTTGATGAAAATAAAAAGTTTGCCAAACTTTGTCTAGAGTGACTCGAGCAGTAAAAGCGTTTCCTTGAAAGAGTTGTTTGCCATTGAAGAGGGGAAAAAAGGGAAGAAAGTAAGGATAATAAAACGTGCCACCTCGCAGTTCACTGCGTAAAGGTCTCCTCAGACGCTGCCCATTCACAAACTGTCCGCTGAGTTATCAGCCAAACTTCTCTCAACTCCACGAAAGAAAAAAAAAAAGCTCAGCTGGGGTGTAACTTCTGCCTCTCGGAGAACATCCCTCCGCCACCGCGAAATATAAAGAAAGGGTCTCAGAAATAAGAAAAAAAAAAAGTTTTCAGAGAGCAGAAAGGCGCAGCGCAGACTGGGACGTCTGGAGGTTTTGAGCGCTCTGTCTCTCCCTCCCTCCTGACTTTCTCTCCTGATGTGGATGTCACACCAAAAAAAGAAAAAGGGTGGGGGGTGAGAGAGGTCGACAAACTTTCACTAGCTCCCTTATCTCCCCAAGAAACACTCCCTGCTGTCTAAACGCGACTGTTTTCCCACAGCTAAAAGAAGGGAAAACTCCTCTCTCTCGGTAGCACTCCAAACATCATTTCACAAATTTCACAGCCACTCTTCCTTTTTTGTCATGGCCCATTTATCACCCTAATGATCTGCTTTGCAATCACAAGTTGGTTTTGAGGCTTGTCTTATTTGAATCAAATCTTCAACGCATCAGTGCTGATTGTCACTTTATGAATGATAAACTCATTAACAAGCAGATGGTAGAGAAACGTTGGCTCAGTCAGCGTTATTTACGTGA
>JARVJO010000269.1:167796-180357 GCA_031762555.1 Cynodonichthys magdalenae
CCTCCTCTCCAGGACCCCCGAATAGACCTTACCAGGGAGGCTCAGAAGTGTGATCCCCCTATAGTTGGAACACACTCAAATGAGTCATTTTTGGAAATTTCATTCAAATTTGTCCAGTGGTTTTTGTCATATTTTGTTAACAGAAACACTCTCTCATAAGGCTGAAGGCATGATAATAAGATTTTTTTTATACCTCTTCTGCAGAGGATTTGGAGGACCAATATATGAGTCCATAATATTGTAAAGCAGATAAAATAACAAATCCTCTCTTTGCAGATTCTGTGGGTCCACATGCAAAACTAACTAAATTGATGACATAAGCTCACTGCTCCCAGAAAATAAAGTGATTCATGCTAAAACTGATTAGAAAAGAAGAGTAATTTGCTCCAATCAAAGCTGATGTTTGTACTTTGTGGTTGTGCCATTTCCATCTTGAAAGTTTTTTTTCTTCTGTTTGAGCTTTTGTTTTCACAACCCCATTCGTCGCCCCCCCTGCTCACATCCAGTCTCTGTTGTTCCGTCATCAGAAATGCTCCAGTGTGGAGTGATAATGCTGCCTCAGCATCTCCTCCAGTCCTCGCTGTTCTCTCTCTGTTTTCTTTCCTTTCTCCTCGCCTCTGTTTCTGTGGGTCAGGTTCCTTCTGTTTTTCACCCTGACCTCCGTCATCTGATGATTCGTAGAAAATCGACCACTGTTTAAACACCGAGAAGTCTGGCCATCCTTCTACAGCTCCGCAGCTTGGGGCTACGAATGAAACCGCTGGCCACATAATGACACTCAGGAATGTAATCTCCAGCTAAATCCTTTACTATAAATTAACTTAAAGAATACCTGACATGTATTTAGCATCTGTGGACAATATTTATCTCTGCTCGTCTGTGTCAGTGCCCCTTTTTGTGCCTATCTTTCATTGCGTCTTGCCAAACATGGGGGGGTGTAGAAATTACAGTGGCTGGAAGTGATATTTCGTTAAAAGCTGTTTGTTTGTCTTTCCATGCACCATCCCTCTCTTTAGATGATTTATTTGACTGCTTTGTGATGCTCAGCTCCAGTTTCAGAACGCTTGGCCAACATAAACCTTGTCACAACTTTGAATTCCTGACTGAACTACAGCTTCCAGGCAGAGCTACAGTGGATCAGCGCAGGATAAATACGGGAGATAAACTGTGCCAGAGGCGTGCACGGTAGAATTTGAACTGGGCAAAAAGTTTAGAGCCACACATGGCAGTTTACGCTGACAAAATATGACCCAACAAAAGGTTCAAGTTTAATTTATTTTTTAAATATATATATAAATTCATCAATTTAAATATAATGTTTGTGTTAATCTGTATAAATACAACCTTGTAACTTCCCACTGTGGTCAGGTTGAGTTGTCAACAGCACATATGCTGCTCATTTACTTTGGTAGTGTGCTTACTGTTCCAATGTTGTGCATTTATTTAACTTTTTTTCAGTTAATCGGGATTTCTCATAACTAACATGAATCCAAGTACATCAATTCTTGACATTGTGTCATTGGAGCTTGCAATTATTTAGGCATACACAAAATTATACATAGTGACTGATAGATTTTTTTAATTACATGCTTTAATTAAAGCTTGCTAACTGTACAGACACCTTTTGAAGCTTTCTATGAAAAATCCTGTTATTAGTCGTCATGACTCCAGTTTTACCTACACAGTGATGAAAAACTAATAGTATGGTTTTTTTTTTATCTTTGTGCCAGATTTCTTCTTCAGGTTTGCAGATTTAAATTGGCATTTCCCCAGCTATAATCTGAACGGAGAGGTTTTATTGTGTAAGAATAATTGTGTAAAGCTGTGGCTCATAAAGCAAAGAAAAGGTGCAATTTGTAACACTTTTACCATTTTTTGTTGTTGTTTCCTAAAATTAGAACCACATTTCCTATTATCCCCTTACTTCCTGTTTTGTGAAAATGTGCTGCAAAGTAAGAAGACAAAAATTCTTATAAAATGTCCCTAAAAACAGTTAATCTATAGCAAATATGTATTTATTTTAACTTGTAAATCATAAAAGTAATTTTTAAAGAGTAACTGTGAAATGTATAAAATTTATGTATATTTCTGAATTAATGAATGTTGAAGATCACAGTTGCAGCTAAACAAGAAAACCGCTCCTGTGGACAGCATCATGTAGCTTGTTTCACCTCGAATTCGTTTTCTTTTATAAAAGATTATTCCTGCTTATAATGCTCTTCCCTCTGCATTTGATTAATGGAAATCATGATCTATGAGATGAAAAAGTAAAAGCAAAGTTATCCCAGTAATAAAAATAGAAGCTAGAGTTGTCATAGAAAAGAAACACTGCATATGAGTCAGTGTGTGGACATAAATTCTCATGTTTCTCAGCATTACCTGAGATGATTCCCAAAGCCTGATTAAAGGACAGCTGATACTCTTACATCAGTGGTTGCCATAGTAGTTAATTTGCACAAATTACCCAGAGTGGTGCTCATTTCCTTGGAAAGTGTCTGGGGAGGTCGCAGAGGCTAAAATTACACCAGTCATACGACAAACTCTCAGTCAAATCCTCAGATTACAAATGGTGTTGCTGCAACGCGAACAGGATCAAACAGGGAGATTGGTTGCTCTTGTTCTAACTTTGTATTTTTCTCTCGGTTTTGCTTCTTTATGCAGAAGAAAGTGATTCTCCTTCTGTATAATCTTCATCACTGAGGCATTCTCACTACAACTGACCTCACTTTTCCTTAGATATGTTTCAAATATAGGTCACAGTAGTTGTCCTTTTGGTCTCCAGAGAAATTTTGTCTTCTTTTTGTTCATTTTTATGTATGTTCATTCATACGGAGCCCCAAAGGGGAAAAGGGGGATTTTTCTTTCTTTCGCGTTCCCACGCAATAGTATTGCATTACCTCGCAATACTTTATGCGTTTCCTCATAAAAGTTGTTTATCACTGTAGTGCCTGCCGGTTTATTAACAAATTCACATGCTCACCATTTTACGTCTACTACTTTAATTCAGTTTCGAAGTGAATATATCACAAAGCCACAGATGGAAGTATGTAGAATGATGGCTCAGTAGTTAGCACTGATGCCTCACACCAAAAAGGTCCTGGTTTGACCCCTGGTTCTGACCTGGGGTCTTTATATGCTGAATTTGCATGTTCTCCTCATGCTTATGTGGGTTTTCTTTGGGTACCCGGGTTTACCCCACACCCCAAACAAGTATTGTGAGGTAGTGCAAAGTATTGCGAGGTAACACAAAAGTAGTGCGAGGTAACAGAAAAGTATTGCGAGGTAACAGAAAAGTATTGTGATGTAACGCAAAGATATTGCGAGGTAACACAAAAGTAGTGCGAGGTAACAGAAAAGTATTGCAAGGTAACAGAAAAGTATTGTGATGTAACGCAAAGATATTGCGAGGTAACACAAAAGTATTGCGAGGTAACACAAAAGTATTGCGAGGTAACACAAAAGTATTGTGAGGTAACGCAAAGTATTGCAAGGTAACAAAAAAGTATTGCGAGGTAACACAAAAGTATTGCGAGGTAACGCAAAGTATTGCAAGGTAACAGAAAAGTATTGTGAGGTAACGCAAAGTATTGCAAGGTAACAGAAAAGTATTGCGAGGTAACCCAAAAGTATTGCGAGGTAACAGAAAAGTATTGTGAGGTAACAGAAAAGTATTGTGAGGTAACGCAAAGTATTGCAAGGTAACAGAAAAGTATTGCGAGGTAACACAAAAGTATTGCAAGGTAACAAAAAAGTATTGCGAGGTAACAGAAAAATATTGTGAGGTAACGCAAAGTATTGAAAGGTAACACAAAAGTATTGTGAGGTAACACAAAAGTATTGTGAGGTAACTCAAAGTATTGCGAGGTAAAGCAAAGAGGGAACACAAAATAAAAAAACTCCCCCCCATGTCCCCTCGCAGGCTCTGTACATTCAAATGCAGTTTGAGCTGTTTCAAAATAGAAATGGGGCAGTTTTCACTTTACTATTGTAATATTATTCCTCAAACAAGGAAGTTTGTTGGATAACTAATTAATTTTGGTGGTTTCTTTTATTACTTTTTCTTATTACTTTACTTTTCATTTTTGTTGAGTTCACATCACAGCTTTAATAATGTGTAAAATCTCTTGATACCGGGGGAGCGTTTTTTACCTACAAAATAAAGATTTTGCCAATGAACTTTCACACATGTTCAAACACAAATAAGAACATATTTAGACTTTACGCACGTCATACTCTCTAACACTGTCCAATTCTTTTTGTGTTGACTGATACAGACCACATAGGAGTGGAATGTTTCTGCTTTACATCCAGCTTGAATAATGAGAAGTGAAGCTTAAAGGCCCATACATACCAGGTTACACTTTGCCACGCACAGAGAGGCTTCTTATTCCTGTAAAAACTCATTCTCATGTAAAGTACAAAACAAATATGTTTCTCCTACATGCTGATGTTGGCTGTGCCTTCTAGTCTGCAGAGGTATTAATATTGATACGAGAACAATTAACTTGCTTGCATCTGTTTCCTGTGTGATGTTCCCATCTCTCTGTGATTTTTTTATTTTCTCAAACTCGTCATTCAGCAATAATGGGTTAATGAACCTAAAAACCAAAACTAGACTTAAAGTGCCACAAACCTCAAAGGATTATTTAAAAAAAATTGATGCACTCAGAAAGTTCTAAACAGGAACAAAGGCAAATACTTTATTTATCTTATCATGGGATTTTTTTATTTATTCATTTGTTTGTTTATCAATAAGACATATCATCAGGGAATTTCAACTGTTGGGAAATAAGAAATCTGAGACTGACAGAGGAAGCTGTAGCGATTAAACAGGCTTGTATATTAACACTGACTGCAGGGAAAGACAGACAGACTGAGGAATACATAAATCTACAAAAAAAAAAAGACACATCCAATCCTGTTGTGTAATTTGAAGTAGCAGCTGATGGGAAGAAACAAACTTGCCTTTTTTGGACCAGCTATCAAATCTCTCCAACAGGGAGTTTCCTGACCACCCAGTCAAAAGTTTAACAGTATCTTTACAAGATATTAAAACTATCAAAAGGACTGATCATATTCATCCTTCCACAATCAACATGTTTGTAAAAGTCAAAGCTGCCTGAAGTCTTCCTCTCAAAATCAGAGCATGTTGAATTTCAGCATTGCAGCAACTGTTTGTAATAAAAAATCACCTAAGAATTTGTCTGTGGGTGGCCTGGACAGGCGGTTTTCATAGGTTTTACATCTTAAACAAGAGGGGGGAATACACATTCTTTTCTTTATTTAGTTACATTTATATTTCTTTTTTGTAATTTTCTTTCGTGTCATGTGTATCAAAATACAAAAAATAAACAAATAAAAATATGACCACAAATGTTGTCAACACTGATGTAAAGGAAAATAAATTACAATGTAATTTAGATAATTTTCATTTATCTTTTAATTTCTGCATATCTGCAAAAATACATATATAGTATAGAGCTGACATGATTTTACCCATTTTGTCACGTAACTGGCATATTTTCTTTTAAGCTTGTCTCAGCCAAAGTAAAACAGGAAGTGACATCAAAGGGGAGCTCTAAGAAAAGGAACTCTCTGGTCTTTGTTTATTGAAACAATATTATTTGAACTCTGACTCTTCTTCATCTCTTTGATAGTGACTCAAATAATCTAAAGAATTATCAGAATTTTCTCTACAGTCTGTGTTGTTAGCTGTTGTGGCAATGCTCTGTTTACATGGAGACATTCCCCTTTGACATCACTTCCTGTTACAATATGTGAATATCTCAACAGCTGTTCATCTCAGAAGGGTGATTTTTGTTTGCAATATTTTATCAATGTTATCTTCCCAAAATACATTCATATTTATTATAAAGATTTGATGTCACAGGCCCTTTAATGTTGTGTTTAAAATGTATTTGAAACATTAGATTATCCTCTCCATTGCTTTTCAAAACTGTTGGCTTTTTTTTCCCCATGTCCTCTCTCTCTACTTATTTTTAATGCTCGCTCTCATTTCTTACTCAGTGATTATTACTATTAGAGGAAAATAATAGAGTAAACCCAGCTGTAAGCACTCAAAGTTCAAGAGGCAGGGTGGATACATGTTGAAAGATCTTGACCGGATTTACTCCCAATTAGAAAAACAGCAATAACATAAATCCAAGTGCGTGTCACGGTTTTCCCTTGAAACCTGAGCTAATCCAAAAATGTTTCGCTCTGGGTAAAATTGAGTCTGATTAGTCAGAGGACTCTGTCAGGCCAAGTTCATGCTTTGTCAGATTTGAAGTAATATAAACAAATGGCTCATGAAGTAACAATCCGTTAAAAATCTGCAATATGAACTGGTTTAATTGTGCGACTGCCAGCACTGCCACAACACTTACTTTGAAGTCTAATGAGACAGACGGAGTGGAAAGGATTGTGAAAGAGAATGAATGAATTTAATAAAGAGCTTAAAACGCCAAAACAACGTGATCAACATTAATGCATAAATTCTTGCAAATGTGAAAAGTAGATGACGTAATGACAGCAGTGATGGATGAATAAGGTAACTAGATATGGGCTCACAGCACAGACTATACAATAAAACACTGCAGACCATTTCTGTACAGTTAACTGATTATAACATGCCAAAAATTATCTGATACAAAATACTTTAATATCCTCATGGGGAAATTTATTTTGAAAATTTTTTTTCCTGTCCCAATACCTGATGATGTCAGCTGAAGTTGAGTTAATCTAGCCTCTTTCTAAAAACAAGAGAAGTCACTCATCAGAAGTTAAGCCGACAACATGATAAGCTACACCATAGTAAAAACCTGTTCACACAAATCTTATATTTGATATCAGTACTGCTTCAAGGCAAGGAAAGAAAGGTGTTCGTGGTGAGCAGGAATGTGTCAATCATCTATCTATAAAGTACTTGAGAAAATAACTAAATAAAAACCTTTAACAGAAAATGACTTTGGACTTTCTCACTTATGAGAAAAGTATACTTAAGTAAAAGTCATAAAACTTCACAAAAATCGGGAAAGCAAAAGTACTTATAAATAATACTTATAAACTGTTGAATTTACTTAAACCCCTTAACAGTCTTTGTTGCACTGGTGGGCAAAAATGATGCGGTTTCTGCCTTTAAAAGTTTCCAGACGCTACAGGGGACTTTTATTTTGAAAACTAGGGTGTCAGACAACTTCCTCACCCTTACAAAAAAAATGCTGAAAGGCTTTAAAGGATTTCAGGGGTGACTGTTAAGGGGTTAACCAAACTGGTTCCACCAAACCAAGTTGAGTAAACTGCCTCAGATTTAGTGGAGGGCGAACCGGTGGCTCAGTTGGTAGAGCTGATGCCTCTCAGCAAGAAGGTTGCCGGATCAAATCCTCCCACACACCAAAAACATGACTGTTAGGTTGCAATTGGTCACTCTCATTTGTCCCTAGTGAATGGTCGTCTGTCTCATTTGTCTCTGTGTGGCCCTGTGATGGACTTGCGACCGGTCCAGGGTGTACCCCACCCCTCGCACTGTGACTGCTGGATATGGGCACCAGTGACCCCGAAAGGAAGAAGTGGGTATAGATAATGGATGGATGGATTTAGTGGAACCAATTGACATGACTGGGTTAATTAAATTCAACACTTCATTTTTTAGACCGGATGAACAACTCCTCTCATGATGAGTTCAGACATATTTAATTTTTTAACAAGTAATTAATTTTAAAGTAAAGAAACAAAAGTAGAATTTTTAGGTTTTAAATGTAATGAAATAAAAGTAAAAGTAACAATTTAAAAAAATACTTGGTAAAATTACAAATCCTCACAAAAATTCCTTAAATACTGTAACAAAGTAAATGTACTTAGTTACTATAAACCTCTGATCATCTCAAAGGAGGAGGTTGCGAAAGCTCCACTAGACAAGAAAAGGCTGCCAGTCTCTGTTTTGTGTGCATTTAGTCAAATTTACAGCAAACAGATAAGGTAATGTTGTCCAACTGTGTTTCATATATCTTGCATTTTCAAATAGTAATAACTAAAAAAAAAAAAAAAAAAAACAGGAGCGCTGGAACATGTCTTAAAATAACCAAAGGCAACCCCAGGCACTAACAGGAAGGATGATGTTGCAGCACACACTACATGACACAGATAACCTCGACCCCAGAAATCAACTCTGTTAAAAATAAGAGCTCTTGTCATAGAAAATATGATCTGTTGAATTGTCTACCATACAGATAATCTCAGGTCATTTTGACGATGCAGCTGTTCTTGAGTTTTGTGCACTTCTTTTCGAACAAGTCCAACCAACCAGAGCCAAGACTTTAAATCATCAGCCAGGACTGCAGCAACTGAGCATCATGGTTTGTGTTTAGATGCATGTTGCCGTGTCCCAGGGGTCACCACACTTTTCCATTGGTGGAGGAAAAAAATAAAACAATGTTTTTACGGCTGTTGCTTGGAAACTATCATGGCTGTGATGGCCTGTGGCGGGCGAAGACAGAGACTTATTATCAGAGGTGTGTCGTTAAGGAAGCTGATCTCTGAGAAATATATCAGAAAAGAGAGGCTCATTTCACCACAGAAACGGGTCTGTTCAATTCAGACAGACGTGATCGACTCTTTGTGGGCTTCTTTTTTTTTTGCCTTCCCAGTTTCTGTATTTGTGTATGTGACTGTGCAGAGATGAGAAGCAGAAGTGGAAAAAATAGATCAGGAGCATGTTTTCTTTAGCTGCTTTTCTGTTGTTTTCTTGGTTACCAATACAAAGAAGGCTTTCATACGCAAAAAATAAGAAGTAATCCAACAAAGCTTTGGGGTGAGAAATTGTTGCAACAACTTTTGATGCTAAGATTATAACAGACAAAAAGTACCAAAACAACTCTGCATAAACATAAAAGAGCAAACATGCATACAAGAGTCTTGGACATCAGTTCAAATGCATCTTTGAAGTTTTTATAAGTTTTCCAGTACAGCAAAGAAGCTGAACAAATGCCGGAGAAGGACTCCCAACTCACAGTGTTGTTATAAATGCAGGTCTTTTCCTATCTTTCACAATATTTCATGATTATCCAGCTTTCCAACTTTATCTCAAAGCCTGACAGAATCAAATTTAATGTCTAAACTATAAATAAGGATTGCAGCTTTGCATTAACAAGAGCAGACAAAGCTCAAAATGGAAGAAAATGGGTCTCCAATTACATTGTGTGAATTTGAAGCATATACTGTAAATTAAGCTTTTTAAACCTCTTGTAAAACAAAAGATATGAACTTACACTGTGAAGATTATACTCTGTGGAGGAACAGCAAGTGTTGGCTTTAATTATTCATTATTCCAGCTAAAGTCCGTGTCTGACAGGCTTTTGTAAACTATGACAAATAAGATGGGTGGGCTTGATAAACCCGTGCACCTGTAAGTTTTTGGCTGATTGATCTCTCAGTTTGGCCTGTGTAGAAAGGCTGCAGCAGTAATGGAAGACATTGGTGAAAGCCACATTAGTTAAGCACGCTACAAGTTCCAAGTTGTTTCTTTTAAAGCCAAAAATATGGAAAATAGAACATTGACAATTTCATAGTGAATGGACTGAATGATTATTGTTTTTTATTTATTTTGCCAACAGCAACAAAGGCACTGTTAAAATTTATGAATGCATTGTCAAAAGATGATGCAAGTGAAAATATTCCTTTTTTTATTTTTGGCTAGTTTTCCAGAAGAATGAGAAGATTGAAAAGGTTAAAGTAGAGGGGTCATCTTGTATGCCCTATAGGCATGTGGTGAACTCTACTGTCCAGAAAGCACGTTTATCTCTAAATCATATTTCATCATTTTGAATGAAGCATAAAAACCAGTGTTACACTGCGATGCAGGGAGTTAGCAGCTAAATGCACTGCAGATTAGTAAAATGGAAACATCTCTTTATTTGCAGGTTGGTTCGAGATCTTTGCTTCAGTATGGTTTCAAAAAGTTTGGAGCTAATCTTGCAGCTCCAGGCATGGTATATACTCACATCTCATGTTTCAATCACTGCTGATCAGAGCAGGAGCTGGTAAATCAGCCTGACTACTGCAGAGTCATTTGACCCGAACTGAATCCAGATTGTAACCATTCCTTCTGTGGGACAAAGCCAGATGTTAGTGGGTGTCAGTGGTTGTTTTTGTCCAGAAATAAAGCTTTAGATCACAGTGAACCCTGATCTGTTCAGCAAAAGGTGCTCATTTTATTTAAGAAATACATTAATATGACTAAGAAACACAAAACATGTTATACCTGTGAATAAAAGACAAGAGGAAAAACATAGAATTGGTTGTGAGTCCATCTTTCACCAAAGTTTACCCAAATTTTAATGCTGTTGCTTAACTTTTTAGACAAAATGTTTTCATCAGTTAAAATTGGGCATCATTTAAATTAAGAAAAATATTGCTTTTTTGTTAAATCGAACTTTTCACCTGGTGATAGCAGCTGATATTTATACAACCTCAGAAGGTCAGTTTCAGATTCTCAGCTGCTTTATCAGAACAGATAACAGTAAACTTAGCCAACAATGTGATTGAACAGGACACACACTTTGTGATAACGTTTGATTATTTTAAACTGATAAGAGTCAAACTAGAAGATTAGAAATCAACACTTCTGTTTCTTATAGCTGATGGGGGAAAAAGAAAAACCACTAAAGAGCTAGTTTATATTAAAAATCTTTTAATAAGAGGAAAATGTTAAGAAATGAATGAACACGTTTTTGATCACCTCTGGAGTTTCAAATCTAAAAAAGAAATAAATATATGTAAAATAAATGTACAAGAACTGATGAGTCATCAACTAATAAATCTTGATCAGCCTTTTGAACCAGATATTCATCCATCTTCAAGTGTTTATACTGATGACTGCAGAATTCAACAGTAACATAAACTGATGCAGTGACTCACATAATACAGAACGCCAAGCACTTTCTGAGTTATCAAAACCAAAAACCTGAAGCTGGAAGGTTCAATGGTTCTAAATGGATCCATAAAAACAACTTAGAGAAACCTGAATGTAATATTAAAGGTAAATCCATGCAGGCACAGAGCCTGTAAACCAACTGATTAGACTTTTGCACCAACTGTAAACAGTTTAAATATTAATAGCATTCTGGGTGACCTCAGCAACATTCACATACATTCATGCATGAACTTTCATCAGACCATCCATGCGCAGTTCATGGGCAGTAAGTCATATTTGCAGAAACTCTGTGGAATTCCTCTGGATCTGTGTCCACGCTCACAGCCAATAAATACAGCCCATTAAGTCTGGCTGATAACTTCAACCCAGGACACTGATTTACAGGTGGACAAACACGGAGCGATCTGGGTCTTGGCGTGGGCGAGTGTGTGAATGAGGGAATAACACAGAACGAGCTGAAGAAGAATTTACTGGTTTATAAACAGTGTGTTTCCTCTGACAAGGTGGGCAGCTAATAGTTACTGTAATAAAATCCTATTTAGTATCTCAAACTTTTGGAAAAACAGATGATGGGGCAGAAGAAATACGTCAGGCAAAGGATCTGGGAAATGTAGAGGAAGAGAAAGATGTTAGAGAAGAACAAAATTAAAAAAGCAAATGTTTATTTTATAACTTAATAATAAAGTTACTTAATAATACTTACTTTACTTAATAATATGATTTAGTACATATCACATCGGAGCAATAACTAACTTGTAATAAATAGTAAAACACTTCAACAAATTACAGAATATCATATAAATACATTTATACAACTACAGGTTGAAACAAAGTTAAACACATTGAGGAGAGCACAGGGAGTGAGGTAAAAAGAATATAAATATGAACTAAGTGTGAAAGTTGGGGGTTGTTCAGAACATGAGTTCATGACTGCATCAACAGTGTAAAATTAGCGTCAAGTGCTAATAAACCCCCCCTTTGCCTCACATTACCTCAGAGTGTGGAGAAAAATAAAGACATTTAAAAAAATAGCTGTCAAGAAAACTTTTATTCCACAAAACAGTCGAGGACAGAGTGGGAGGTATACAGTGTTTTAAAAAGCCATCAGCCTCGGAGTAACGATCATATTTAGAGCAGCGCAGGAAATGTGCAGCCATCAGCTGCAGGTCCGGTGGCCCACACAGGCTCAACTGGCATATAAAACAGTCCAGTCGACTTTCAGTCAGACCTGCTCCACATCCTCTACATGCTGTATGTGACGGCTCCCTGTGTGATCATAAATATAACTAAGTTACAAAAGAAAGATATGAATGTTCTTATTCATGATGGACATCAAAAGTAATTTATTAGAAAATTAAAAAGCCCGAGCCTATAGAAGCCACTAGGAATGATACCCAGTCAGACTTACAAATTCTAGTGAAGTTATTAAAACTAATGCCTTATAAAACAGTTTAATGAAATAATACATAAGAAACTAAACTAATAGGGAAAACCTTCTTCAAACACATGGAATCTGTTTCAAAATGTCATTGTTTAAATAAAAATATACAAAGCAATACACTCCTGATCAAAATCTTAAGACCAGTCAAAAAATTGCAAGAATTTGCATTTTGCACTATTGGATCTTAAGA
>JARVJO010000269.1:190887-222146 GCA_031762555.1 Cynodonichthys magdalenae
GAGTCGCATTTATTATTCATTTCCTTTTTGCGAAATTTTAAAAATTCGCTCAAAATTCGAATTAAATTGGATGGAAATACGGCTATTGTTTCTGTGCATGGTCAGGAACGCAGGGGTGGTGACTAAAAATAGTTTAGGGGGGCTTTAAACGTAGAGCTAAAGCAGAATAGAGAAGTAGGATTTCTGTTTGTGGAAATCATTTTCTAATGAAATTAGACACGTGTATTGTCAGCCACTCTGCATGCCAAAGTTCGAACAAAGCTTTTGTGTGATCTGTTAGAGGTAAAAGCATGTGCTGGGTATGACTTTCAGCAACTACCACACCAAATTTTAAATAAATATCTGCAAAATTGACTGAATCATAGCCATTTTGTGTTTGCTATGGTTGATTAGTTGTGGCAACCAATGTGAATCACATTAACTTCAAACAAAAATCAACTGTAGATGTACTTTGAGAGCTTGATTAGTATTTTAGTAGTTGAGATATTTTGCTAACAGACCAAAAAATGCACACACATACGGACCGATTGTCAAGTTAAAGCATTTTCTGAATTTTACGTTAGAATTGTCAGAGTTTGTAGTTGAAAGAGAATAAACCACATTAATCTGCATAAAAGTAAAAAGGGAAATACTTTTAATTGTATAATGTGAGAATTATTGTTTATAAATTTTAGACTTTAAGATCTTAAAAGTTTTGTTAAAATGTTAGTTTGTTCATTAATACATATAACAGTTACATTTAGAATCCACGTTCATGTTCGTGGTTAGTAATGTGGTTGTCGTTTGTGTTGCATATTACTGTCCACGGAGGATAACATGAGCTGCTAATTACACGTGAAACTCAACCCAGACTGCAGACAGAAAGCTTCCACAGACAATCCACCGTAACATGTTTTAAATCTGGAGCTCCAGCCTGTTACAGCATGGTGCAACCAAATCTGTATAAACGTTATAAAAATAATCTCTGCTGGAGAGGAAAGCATGTTTGGAATGTGGGGTTACACTGCAACACAGCTATGGTGTAATAAATTTGTGTAACAGACAGGACAGAGGGAAAAAAATATAATTATTCTAGTTCCAAAAAACTGGTTGTTCCATCACCCACAATAATAGCTTTCGACCCGGAAAAAGTGCCGTGCGAGATGTGGTTTTGTTGTTTCCAGGGTAGGATTGAAGTGATGGAGTTTTAATGACGGCGTGTGTTTTCGTTGGGGGTTGGTGGACTGACGGGCTGACCAGCTACGGTGGCCAAATGGTGTTTATTATGCAGCTTCTTAAAATCGATGGGTTCAGTGAAAAATAGCTTCCAGGAGAAGTGTGAGGAAATTATCTGTTTTTTTTTATTTATCTGCAGCAACAAAGTGCAAGAATTTGGTAAATCTAGTTTAATGTTGTAGCTAAATATTTCTCAACACTGCTGAGTAATTGTTTAAAAAAGTCGTGAACAAACTGGCTGAATCGTACATTTTTACAGACGTAGCACTTTGGTGACCAGATGGCCCTTTTTTGTTTGGAACAGCACGGCATTTTTATTCTTTGTTCATAAAATTAGGATGATGCATCAGCAGAGATACTTATTTGCAACATCATGAAGGCAGTATTTAATGTCAACCCAGCCGTTCAGAGCCATGGTCTTTGTATGACTGGGTGCAACAAGCACATTCTTTTTTTTTTTGTTTTTACTTGATTAAAAACCTCAAACATGCATCTTCAACTCAGCAAATTTCCGTGGAATATAATAGAAGATGCCACAAAGACCTGCAAAAATCGAAAACCAAAACATTTGTGCTGAAACTATAATACGTAGCATTTACCACGCTGTGGTTTCATCCACACCAAGTTTTGAGATATCTTAAAAAATTGATAACTTGACTTTGTGCCATAGAAAACAAATTTTTGCCCAACAAATGGATAGATTGGAATTTGATCCCCCTTTATGGTGCACATATGAGAAAAAGAGTGGGGGGAATAAAAAGCTTTTTTCACAGCATAAAACCAGCTTGGATCAAATGTCCCATTATTCATAAATCTACTGCATCATAACAAACCACATCTCCTAAATACATCTTAAACATCCAGAACTTTTCAGATATGGTTGAAAGCAGCAGCTATCATATTTACGTTGTGGTCAGACTCGTTTCTCAAATAATGTTTCCAATGTCTAAACTTAATCTTTATAGCCTAATACTATCCTTGAACGGTTTTATTGAATTAAAATTAGAGCCAAAATGCATTCCATGTAATGTTAGAAGGTATTTGTGGTATTTCGGGTTCTTTCTGCATCTATTTGTTTTGGTAAGAAAAAAAAAATCTAATCATTCTGCGATGAAGGTTTAACTCAACAATACCTCCTTTTCAGTGTTATGCAAATCTGGTGTTTGAATTTTAAAGTGAAAGATTTAATGTGTGTTTGAGGGAACTTGTGGCTGTGCAGAGCCTAAAACTGTGACTGTGGCCAATTTGTGAAGACTAACAGTGGTTTACGAGTTTTGTCAGATGCACAAACTCACATCTGGACTGTGGGTTTTGGCCACGACGCTGCTGCAAGCGGCGGTTGATTAAAGCTGACATCCAAGCTTCTGTCCTGCAAATACACCCACATCACTTAACATATGCATACTCTGTGGTTCTGGATACAAATCCAGCATTTTTATATTTGAAAAAGAAAACATATAAAACTAGGAGGACATGACCTTTTTTTTTTTTTTTTTAAAGAAAACACTGCCCCATGCACACGCTCTCAGGTACAAACACACACATACTGGACTGTGGGGACTCGTATTTCCGAGGGCGCTCATGTGCAAAACGCTGGCTTTTCTCTACAGACCTGAAAGTAAATACAAGAAGAGGTTACACAAACACACTCCCTCACACGGGGGTACCCAGGCGGCGAATGTGTGAAATGTAGCACGCTGTTAAACCATTTCCCTACTTCTAGATTAGGAGAGAAACAAATGGGGGTAAGATTAAAACAAATAGGGGGGGGGGCAGAAACTGGAGAAGAAAAAGATGTAAAACACAGATCGAATGTGCAAATATGAGCACAAAATGTTCAGAATACTTTTCATCGGAGTGTTTGAAGTTTCACTTATATAACAGACACAACCAAAACACACCGAGCTTCACTCTCTGAACTCCTTCAGTTCAAAGATCCATCGGTGTAGTGATAATGGAGCAGTCAGCTGGTCACCTGGGCAACATTGTTTATAGTCTGAGATTAGCTCTGGTCTGCACAGCTGGTCAGTCTTGAAAATCCTGCCCTTATTTTGAGATCAGTGAGATTTTAAGTATTTCACAGGAATGGCCCATTTTGACAGTTTTATACTACTGAAAGATCATGTACAAATAAGAGACCAATGTATGCACAGGAGATTGATTCAATTCTCAGACTCATGTAGAGTTTACCACAAATAACTTAGATCTGGTCCATTTCTATGGCTTCGAAGACTCAGGTAAAAGCTACGAACAACATATCACCCACAGCTTTATACCAGAGTCAAGTCCCACCCTGGATATGAAGTCATAGTAAACAAGGAAGTAAGTTCTAGAAACAAAAAATAAATGAGACTTGTTGATTCTTAGTTTAAATGATTACAATCGATAAAATAAGTGTCTAATAATGAGTTAATCAACCACAAAATATTCATTTAATTCAATCATTCATTTTTGTGAAATAAAAAATAAAGTGGATCATAAAGGCAGTCCAGGTTGTCAACATAAAAGACTAAACGTGGTCAAAAGCACAGACAACAGAACATAAATCACATACAGTTAAAAACAAAAATCACAAGCAGACCTATGAGGCGCCAAGTGTAAAATGAAATGTTAAAAATTTCAATAACATAAATTTTTTCCTTATTTAGCTCACTGTTTGAGTGGTAAAAATATTCCATTAACATTTTATTGTTATTTATCTCACTGTTCTTACATTTAGCAAACTTTTACTAAATGTAGCCGAGCGGGACCAGGGGTTTATTATAAGGTGGAACGTGGTTCAGCACTCCAGAATGATCATCCTGCAAGAAACATCAACCATACCAGCTGCTAGCCACCGCTAGCCGCTGCTAATGCTGCTGAAGAAAATATTTAAAACCTAAATTCAACATATGTTTGGTACCTGTGATCCAGTAGTTTGATGTGTAGCTCAGACACCAGTCATAACTGCAAGTTTGATGTCTTGTAGGGAAGCTTTAGCTGCATTGGAGCGCTAGCGGTTGCTATTGTCTCAGGGTGATGACGTCATAACATGACCTGAGTGTGGCTGCCGGAAGCACGATCTGTTAGCATGTAGCATTTTGCTAGACTGATGACAGAATTCATTCGATTTCAGTCTTTGATCACCTACAATGTTTCATAGAAAAGGCAACGTTTGCAAAAAATAAAACAAAGATGAGATGAATTACAACATGATTGTCTAGAAAACAGTCTGCAGGTTATTATAAATAAATATGTTAACATCGTAAATCTATATTTTATTATTAAAATGTATGCGATATTAAAACTGTTTTCAGAATATAATTTAACACACCTTTGTAGAGAAATAATTCTGATTTAATATTGAAATATATTTTTTAATATTTAATTTGAACATTTAGTAAAAATTAGCTAATATAAGAACAGTGAGCTAAATGAACAAAAAAATGTTAGTGACATTTTTTAACATTTCATTTTACACTTGGCACCCCATAGCAGCATTAAATAATCCATCCACAGGGCAACGCCTGAAAGATGATTAACTCCACCTGAACTTTTTATTTACCAAATATTGCATTTCCATTTGACTGGAGAAACTGAAACCTCAGACACTCCAACTTTTGTGTTACGTTTTAGCTTCTCTGCTAAACTGGACTCTCACAGGAGGCAGGATTAGGGTTTGCTTTCTGCTAAGAGGGCTGAACCACGTTCCACCTTCAGAATAGACCCCTCGTGCCGCTCGGCTTCAAACGCTCTGCCCTTTCTCAGAACTCGCCGTGCATGTGGCAGGAGGGAGGGAAAGAGGTAAAGATGAGTGCGGTTTGACGGGAATACCGGCACCTCGAGTTACCATTTACGGGAATAACGCCAGGACACATGCACACACACATGCAACGACACACCCATGTAGTAATTCCCATCAAACACACACACACAGTCTAAACAACATGGCAATGCGAGGAGGCTAATAATACCTGTTACACCTCGTATTTGTATTTTCCAATCTACTTTTTTATTTTATCATCCAGATAGTGATTTCTCAAAGCTGTTTGGCACTTCTTTAAGCACTTTGAGCTTCTAGGTGGTCTTATAAATCCCCCAATAATCATTATTGTACCAACATGCAGAATTAATTTACAACTCAACACACACTTCCACGCATTTAGTCCAAAGTTGCTTGATTCCTTTTTGAATTTTTTTTCTTTCCATAACTGAGGTCAGGTTTTTCTGCGTTCCTGTACCCCATCCCCACATGTATTCTGACAGACCTGATATTAAACTGCATCAGCCCTCCTACCTCCTCACTGTTTCTGCACAGGGCCCCTTGGATACATCGGCTCTATATTTAAGTGTTTCTAAACACGAAGGTCCACACAGATGTTTGTATGTTTTTTTTGATAATCAGTATGGGAGGACATGCAGAGGAAGGAAACCTAAAACCCGATGCACCTGGAAGCAATGTGATTCTGCTGTAGAGTGTGATTAAACAAATCCACTATGAAAGTTTTTTTTTATTTTTGTATTTCCTCCAAATTTCAGTTTCTGCTTTCTTCTGCTTTCTCAGAGGTTTTTGTCAGGAATTTAAGATTTAAAGGTTAAACATGGATGAATTGTAGTAGTTGTAGGAGCTTTATTGATGAGTGGCGGCAGCATTTGTTCTTCTGGTTTAACAATCGCTGAGGTGTTTGAAGCAGGATTTTGCTCTGAACACCTCCTTATTTACCTTTAAACAGCCATCTGGCTTGAATTCCTCACTAGAACTGCTCATTGTTAGTCACTTCTACTGTTGCAAAGCTCTTAACCCGAAGATCTTTTTGAGCAAGATGTTCAAAAGGTGAACTAGATGTTTTTTATCTCCGTCTCCTGACTCACAGGTACCTGCTTTCAATTTTAAAGGAATCAACCTGCATTTTCATGATGAGCAAACATGATGTCAAAGCAGCTGTATCAGATAATAATTCTTTCTTTTTAAGATGCTTTATGCATTCTTTTAATTGCTTTTTGCACATAACTACAATATTTTTTTAATCTTGCTGCAATAAGTAAATGTAAAATCTTTGTCTTTTCTGTTTTTGTCTTTTTTTTTTCTGACCAGACGACTCCAGTTCAAGACATGGAGCAGGAACAACAGCCACTGGTGACACTGAACATGCCCCAGAGATGGCCGGGAAACTAGGTAACTTTTCACAATTTTTTTCTTTTAATCTCATCTTTACTTGAATATGAAAATATAAGATGTAAAAAAAAAAGGAGCAAGTTGTGCAACAAACATGTTTAAACTGTCAGAGCAAGAGAAGTGAGGGTGCAATGACCACACACAGACACACAAATAAGCACAGAAGTGCATGAGGGCAGCTGTTTGTGTAAGTAATTGGCTCTGACAGAGTGGAGAGCAGTCTATTTGTGTGAGGTGCGATTTGGTGGGACAAATTCCTTCCTTTTCCCCCTCCTCCCTCCTCCCTTCATACTCTCTTGTCTCATTACTTAGCCCTTCATGTCTTTTCTTCTTTTATTGAACTTAACTTATTCCTCCTCGTTCTTTCTTCTGTCATAAATGTCTCATTTTTTATTTCTACTCACTATATGAATGCTGAGTCAGCAATGGTTATTATGACTTTTGTTTTTTGTAACCTTTATACTTTTCAAAGTATTTAAACATGTTTAATCTAAAATCCCTCAGAGAAATACATTGAGATCTCTGAAGTTTCTTCAATTATCTTTAAAATCCGTATCAGCATTCTTGCTCTGTTTTATCTTCTTAAACTTCTTTTAGCTTTTACCTCGTATTTTTTAGCTTTATCTATCATTTGCTACTTTTAGCTGATAGCAATTTTTTCTCAGTTTAGCTACTATTTTGGTAATTTTAGCTACTATTTGCTCATTTTAATTTCTCTTTTGCTACTTCTAGCTGCTCTTTTGTTATTTTAAGCACATTTTTGAAAAGCTTAGTATTTGATTTATTGCTTTTAGCATCTTTAGACTGCTTTAGCCTTTGTTCTGCTTGTTTTAATTCAGTTTCAACACATTTCAGCAATAAAATTCCCACAACTTTTAAAGAAGATGTTATTTCTCTAGTTCATTTTTAGCTTCCCAAACTGACAATGAGAATATTTTTCTCCCTTAAGTTAATAAAACACAACATATAGTAATATCATGTTTCAAGCTTCGGCTTCCTTGTCCCAAATTTAACTTTCTGGAAACCTTCTGCTAATTCAGATCAAGTTGAGCTTATTGGAAGCATCGAACAGTCGAGTACAGATATTAAACTGTTGAAGTTTAATGTTTCAGCATCCTGTAATAGATGTTTTTGTAACTGGACTCTAAATCAACGCTCAAACAATCCAAGACGGGGTGAGATCAGGAGCCGATAAGAACAACAAGGAAATCTAAGTGTCAATCTGCAGCCATGGGGAAGAACAAAGACTTATATAACCTCTCAAATCTTATTAACAGACCAATAATTTTCTATATGACCACTGGAGGTTTTATGGCATTAACAGCCAAACCATAATGTTTTTTCTTCTTCTTCTTTCTTACACTATGTTTTTTATGAGTAAAAGCCAAGGTTTACAGATTTTGGTGCCAATAGTTTTAACTGTTGACTGTATCTGTCATTGTTTCACACAGTTTGAACTCAAAAAGTCAAGTTTGATATCCTTTAAAGTGGAGTCAGAAAATAACTTGGAGTCTCCTTTCTGTTTGGTTAACAGCTGCTTTGCTAAGGTTAGGGTTAACTCTCTCGCAGACGTTGGTTTATGCACGTTTTATTAGTAAAACGTTGGATTTTCTTTTCACTTCTTTGGCAGATAGCCTGATTTATTTATTTATTTTTTACCATAAATGAGCCAAAAGTGGACTTATCTGACCACGGATCAAGCCTCTGTCCTTTTGTCCAAGGTTGTCCTGTGTTTCTGCTGAAATATGATTCATGTCTTCCTTCTTTAAAACACAGTTTCACATTTCTTTCTAAATACAAGATAAGCTTTTCTTGTTTTAGTGACAATTGTTTTCCAAGGTTCTTCCAAACCGATGTGGTTTTGAGTTGATCGTGATGGTGCGCACTTCCAGAAATGTTTCTGGTTTTGGTTTTTACTCAGTGAATCCCCCTGACCTCATGAATTTTAATATTTTACAGTTCCTTTGCACTCTACATGCTGAAAGATTTTAACTTCTTTGAAATTTTATTTATTGTCAGTTGATCAGCGATTGTCAAAATTGGTCTGTTTATAAATCTTTTGCTGATGCTTCATTTATTTCCAGTCCTGAAACCAGTCGTCAGGTAATTTGCAGCTTCCAGAATGACCCTAACTAGTTTTTCTCTCACATATTTCAATATAATGCAGAGATTAAATTGCTCATAAGACTAAAATTAGGAAATTACAAATCCAAGTTTTGGCTACATTCTAGCTAATATACAGGATGGTATAAACTAAAATTAGTGCAGCTCTAAAACTAGCCCATAACTTGGTCTCTAAAAGCCACGTACGGTTTCACAAGGCTCTTTACTTTAATACACCCTCTCCCTCTCGGGCACACTGTGTGATCAAAGGCGTCAGTCAGAGGGTCAGCAGTATTTTTACACTGTGAAGTGTGGCGTTGAAGTGGCCCCTGAGACCCAGAACAAGCTGCCCTTTCGCTCACTCTGGCTCTCACCTTCTCCTCTCTACCATCTCTCTGTCACTGCTCTTTCCCAGTGTTTTTCTTTCCTTCTGCCTCTTTGTGCGTCCTCTTTTTCAACTTTTACATTTCACCCTTTCATTCAGTCTCTTTCTCCATCTCTGTTCTCAATTTTTTTCCCCCTCTTCTCTTTAGCAATCCGTCAGTCCCGCTTGTGTTCTGACCTCGATGTGAACTCTTTTCTTTTTCCCCAGCTGTTTTTGGCGTATAATTTGGTTCAGGTTAGACCGTCTTCATCAGTTAATTTTAGAAACCTTTTTCTACATCTTTATCACCTTAATCCAAAAGCAATGCAATAACGTCTTTGCTTTGTCTGTTTATGCATTAGTTTGCCTGCATCATTTGCGCCAAACTGATTTTCAGTGAAATTTCAGGAAGTAATCATTAGCTGGACATCTATAACTGATTAACTTTTGAAGTCAACCCAATTCAAGATGGCTGCTGAAGTTAAGTTTAGCGTGGTAGTAGCTGAGAGTCGTTCACAACTAGGTGCTAACTGATGATGTAAGATGGCACGATATCATGAGATTAATCAAGATTTGATCAAAATGGGTATGAAGCAGCAGGCGATGTGCCTTTTTTAAAATAATGCTAAGCTTTTAATGTTCAGTCTTTACCCAGTAAACTTTGTTTTGGCTCCGCTTCGCAGTTATTTTCAGTCAGTGCCAAATTTCTGCAATCAACATAGTCGAACATTAAACCCTGAATTGCTTTTCTCACTCTGGGTTAGATTTATTGACTCTCTCTGGTCACAGTTCAGCTGTAGTCCAGTAGCTTTTCTCAGACTCAGAAGGCACAAAGGCGAGACTTAAAAGCCTTTCCGGTATGTTTGTTTTGTCATCCTGCCCAGCTTTGGGCCTG
Organism: Cynodonichthys magdalenae; assembly: GCA_031762555.1. Classification (NCBI taxonomy): domain Eukaryota; kingdom Metazoa; phylum Chordata; class Actinopteri; order Cyprinodontiformes; family Rivulidae; genus Cynodonichthys; species Cynodonichthys magdalenae. The sequence continues at coordinate 200,620 of JARVJO010000269.1, forward strand.
TTGTCGGAGAGCTTTACTCCACTGAGTAATGCAGCCGGAGCAAAATCTCCCAACTTGAGCGCACAAAGCCATCACATAACTCTTCCCCCTATTTGTTTACCCAGAGCTAGAATAATAACTGTGTCTAAAGAAAGAGATGCAACTGCAGTAGTTTTGGGGTGATTTATGGTCCCGGCTGATGGCTATCTGCTGTGGCTGGAACATGGGGGCTATAAAATCAAGCGCTCCTGTGAATGAGTTCCTCTTCTCCCTCCCTACTGGAATGGTTTCGCCTCTTTGATCTGTTTTCACTGATTGTTGTGCTTTTTTTTGAGGATACCTGTGTTTAAAAAGATTCATGGGTCTGAATAAGACTGGGCTGGTGTGCAGCCATTTTGTTTTGTAGCAAAGAAAACCATGAATGTCTTTTAGTTTAAGAGTGGATGTTAGAATGGGTGTGTTTAGTGTGATGCTGAGAGGGTGATTATTGTTTAAAATGATAATACACTCTGAAAATTTTAAAGGAACTTGGATAAAGTAGTCGTTTGATGCACATCTACAACTGGTAAACTTTTGAAGTTCGTCTGATTTAAGATGGCTGTCATGGCCAGCTCACCTTAAAATCACAGAAAGGGCCTTAACTCAGGCAATTTTATGGATACTGAGCTCAAATTTGAGGTGGTAGTAGCTGAGATTCATTTGCAACACATTCTCTGAATGTGACATTATGACAAAAAAAATGCAGCAATGGTTGTGTCCAAACCAGGGGTTGGGTCCTTCGAAAGAACCGGCCTACTCGGTCTAGGTGGGCCGGGTACTTGGTCGACCACAAAGACCGGAAAAAGTGGCTGTGAATTTGGAGGGTATAGTTTTTTTTTTTGCTTTATTCCTGCCCTTAACCTGGCATATGTTCTGTCGCCTAGCAACCATGATGATCCTCAACAGAAGCAAAAATAGATTGAAATTTGCAAAATATCAATATATTAGTATTAAAAATATCATAAAACAACAAAATTAGCTTGAAGGCAATATTTGAAGAGACTAGAAAGGGACGATATACCAGCTCATATGATTTCTGACAAGAATAATATAAAAAACATGTCTATTCAAATTCAAAATCATTAACAACACAACCGCTTGAAACGGTTAGTTTTTATACCGCCAGATTTTTATTTAAAACTGTACTCCTCTCGTTTCGTTCACCATTACGAGCAGGAAAAAAAAATCTCCAGTCAGCCCGCAATGAATTATGGGATATGGTGGGCAGAGAAGGACCCATCGGACCCGTCCTTCAAATCGAGGACGCATTTGTGGGCCGCATCAAAGGAGTCTTCGAATTTAGACAGCATCCGGTGCGGCGCTGTGTGCCTCTAAATTTGGACATGGCCAATGTCAGCTTCTCAACAGAAGATCTTAGTCTCTTGTCATGAAAAGCTGCAGGTTATATGCATTTATTGTTGGTTTTCTGTTTTTGATGTTTGGCTTTTATTTCTTTTTGACTTTAGGTCAAATGAAACGAGGAATAAAAATAAGCTAAGAATAAAAAAAAAGCTGAATTGATGGAACAAAATTATATTTTATTCATCATCCTTTAGTTCAGCTCCAGAACCTGACTTTTGTATCACCCAGAAAAAAAAAGTAATTCAGATGTTTTTTTTTTCTTTTCACAAATTAAACAAAACAGCAGATTACTTTGCATAAACCAAGAGTTGCGTTGCCATATGTCGTCAGATCATGAACTCCTGGCACCGCCTGCAGCGATAACCTCAGTCTGTCTGACACACTTCACTCACAAAGTTTCCATCTTAACTCAACCCTTAAATTAATTAATTCATCCCTGATTCTGTTTCTCTTGTTTGCATATTTCACAGTAACACATGTCAGTTTGATGCAACAGAAGCCTTTTCACATCAGCCATCAATGTGCTTCTGTTTTCTGATCCAGATTATGATTAACTTCAAACAAACTGATTTCACAGCATACAAATGGAAGGTTACGCACCAGTGAGGAATGTTATTAGGGCAGAAAATTAATTAGCAATCACAGCGGCTGCTGCAGATGTCAGCAGGCAGAAGAAGAGGATTGAAACGCAACATCGAATTTAGTGAGAAGACAGGTGGGTAACGGTTTTTTTTAACCAAACAGAACTGGGACAGTTACAGAGGGCCCAACCAACAAGGTAAACTCAAAATCTAAAATTTATAATTTAAATATGATTTCATTAGTTGCTAGGTTTAGACATTGCAACTGGACATTAAAAATATGAATCAGTCATACTGAGAAATTAAAGTTTATTGTAAAATATAAATCTTCACAAAAAATGTGCTGCAAAAAATTGCCACTTGCCTTCAAAATAAAAGCACCATAATGCTTTTTTGTTGTTTTTATTTTAAGCAGAGATTTTACATTTGCAAGCAGAATGATTTATATTTTATTTCTACTGTTTCATTGACTTTCTGTGAGCCAGATGGTGATGGCTAATGAGCCAGATGCTGCGGGCATAAGATGCCAATTTGTGATCTAAGAGAGCAAGAAAGAGCAATACACAAAGAACCAAAACAAAGGAGTTTGTTAGATTAACTATTCTTCATGCTGACAACTTTTATTTTTTAACACAGTAATACTTTTTTACTACTTTTCTAAGAAAGAATAAAGTTGTACAACAAAAAGTTTAAAACAGTTCTGAATTATTTTCCAGTGTCACAGTCTGGTTAAATACCATGGTTTTTATTTCTCCATACATCTAATAAAAGTGTCACTTTGGAATTTCAGTGAACTTTAACATTTTTCCTCATTGTTCAGCTTTCACTGGTCTGACGTTTAAAAAATGCCTATAAATATAAACCTGCTACATAAACTCTTTATCTTTACTAATAACTCTGTCTGTTCACTTTTTCACTTTTCCCACATTTTGTGTCTGGCTTGAAGCTGAGTGAGCGAGGGAAATAAAGGGTATTCTTGTATTTTTGTTTACATTTAGATACAACGTATATCTCTTTAATCACTGTATCGATTTCTCTTCTGTGCAGTTCGTCCACGTTTCACCGAGCCGGCAAAGATGAGGAAACGTGTCATCGCTCGCCCGGTCGGCAGCTCCGTGCGCCTGAAGTGCGCGGCGAGCGGCCACCCTCGGCCCGACATCGTCTGGCTGAAAGACAGCCGGCCGCTGGTCGATGAGGAAAGAGTCGCAGGGGCAGAAAAGAAGAAGAGGTGGACTCTGAGTCTGAAGAACTTGACTCCGGAGCACAGCGGGAAATACACCTGCCATGTTTTTAACAAAGCAGGAGAGATCAATGCCACCTACAAAGTGGAAGTCATACGTGAGTCTTTAAGACGAATTATATTTGATAAGCATTAAAAACTGTTGCCATTTTACAATTTTAACCTTTCACTGATATTACAATCGGAGCTGTGCTACATTTGGTAAACGTTTGGTATCAAGGTGAATAATAAAGGAGTTTCAAGAAATTCAGAATTTTTAATTAATATAGTTCAGCAACAAAAAAACTTCCTTTTTCCAATAAAGTGGACGCTAACATGTATTCAGCAGGATGAACGGTTTCAAAAACATGCTTGTGCAATATTTAGCATTTGGACATATGAGTTGTTTCCATTTTAAGCTGAAATATCCCAAATATTTCTTTATACCTAAAAAAAATAACAGAATTTTGGTGTCACTGTTGCACTGAGAGGCCTTTTGGACTAAATAGAAAAATTGGAGATTGGCTTTGTTTTATATCTAAAGTTTATGTTAAGAACACTTTTTAACTTTTCATCTATAGAGAAAGGAGACTTAAATTTAGTCTTTTAGCTCTTGTGATGGATGCAAGTATTCATCAATGTTCCAGTTTTTTTTTCCATTCCAAATATAGAAGTTTAACTGAGCTTTAAAAGCCTTCCTCGAGTGGTTTATTTATTGATCACCTCCAGCGCTGTCAGTAAATCTCATTGAAGCGAGCGAGAAATGTTCAGCTTAGGATTTTTGTTTCAGTCCTGACTATGAGCTGCCTGCAGCTTCAGTCTTAAAAGGTCCTGTTTTTACTGTTCAGAGCTGGATGTGTGCTGAGAGGAGTGGTGCTTGTTGATGCATTAGGTTGTGTTGGAAGGCTGCAAAAGCTGTTGCGAAGCTCGATGATTTAATGCCGAAGCATTTGTTGGACAACTGGATTTTAGTGTGTGTGTGTGTGTGTGTGTGTGTGTTAGGTGCTGTGTGCAACTAAATCTAACAGCTCTGTTGAGAGGCTCAAACCAGCTCTCTTGACACCGGCTTTCCTTGCAACATCTGCTCTACATTAGACTACAGCTGTAGATTTTTTTCTAAAAGACAGTTACACACTCACGCTTGTGAGCACACATCCACACAAATAAAAAGGAGGTAAATCAAACTTCTGCTTGCTAATGTCAGACGTGACATTTTCTCCTTCGGCTGAGATTCAATTGGCTGTCAGTCATGTGCAGCTATTTAAAAAAAAAAAAAAAAAACAGGGAGAAGGACGTTCAGGTCAAAGGACCAATGAAGCCTGTTAAAGAAGCAAATTATTTTTGAGTGGAGAAGATTTATAACATTTTTAAAAAGGTAAAAAAAAAATATAAAAGATCTGATTGAAAATCAGTTTAAAGCTAAATAACATAGTTATCTACTTTTTTTCCTGTAAATTCTGGATATTTTGTAAATAGGTATAATAATAAACCACTAAAATCTAAAAAGTAAAAAGTGTGTTTGGTAAATTATTTATTTGTTGTAAGGCTTCTTGCCAATAAATCTTATAGTGTTTACCCGATTGGCAGCACCTGGAAGTACCAGAAGCTGAAAACAAGAGTCAATAGCAACAGATTGTTGAGCTGTTTGGCAGAGATTTGGCAAATTGTTCATGTGCACGACCCACATACTCAGGTCTACTGCGCATCCCACAAATGCCTATTCCTTACAAATGTGGCACCATTTAATTGAGAAATAAACAGGTTTTCCAACGGTATAAGAGTTATTGCCAAGAAGCATTGTTACAACAAAGAAACCTACCAAACACAAAATTTCCTTACTTTTTCTGCTACGTTTACTTAAGTAAACAAGTGCATTTTGTCTCTTTTTCTCAGAGCGCACCAACTCCAAGCCCATCCTAACTGGCACTCACCCTGTTAACACCACCGTGGACTACGGAGGAACCACGTCCTTCCAGTGTAAGGTCCGCAGCGACGTCAAGCCCGTCATCCAGTGGCTGAAAAGAGTCGAACCCGGTGACGAGAACAAATTCAACTCCACCATCGAGGTAGAAACGCATGGCGTCGAAATCCTCTTCAGAAATGAAAATCATTTCTACAAAATGATTTTGTAACTCCGCTTGGGTTCGTTTGAAGGTTGGAGACCATCGCTTCGTAGTGCTGCCTACAGGAGAGGTTTGGTCTCGACCAGATGGTTCCTACCTGAACAAGCTGCTCATAACCAGAGCCAAGGAGGATGATGCTGGCATGTACATCTGCCTGGGAGCCAACACTATGGGATACAGCTTCAGGAGTGCCTACCTCACTGTGCTGCCAGGTCAGAGCAAGAATTGGAGATCACTTAAAAGCAGAGGTGTATAGTAATGAAGTCTACTTACTTAGGCTTGCACAATATATCGAAAATTTATCGCAAAAAATGCATAAACTGCAAAAAATGGTTGGCTCAAAAGTGTGCATTTATGCGTTTTGTCACTCAGATGCAAGTTTGAAGTAATTTACCAATCAAATGGATCCCTTCATGTATTTGGCCAGTTGGATAGATCTCTTTATATTTTTAAAATATTCATGCTGGAATGGAAATGATTATTTTGTTGTTGTTTTTGCTCTGAACCCAGAGCAGAAAGACATCAACATTACATACTTGTGTATTTGTTCATTTATCGCACGTCATATCGTCATCGCAATATTAAGCACGGTTATCGCACATCACAGGTTTTCCTAATGCCATGCAGCCCTACATTTAAGTACTTAAGTAATTTTTTTAGGATCTGTAATTTTACAAAGATTTTTAAAATCATAACTTTAGCTTTTATTTTGTTACATTCAAAACATAAAAGTTATACTTTTACTTCTTTACTTTGAAATTTAACACTTCGCTTAGAGCCACATCTATTATATGTCTATCTGTACTCACTAACGTGCCTTCATTAAGGGCTCGACACACGGAGGCGACGTCGCTCTCTCTCTATTCATTTCCTTTGGAACTTGTGCGATGAGGCGACAATCGCTTGCCCTCCTCCAGCCAAGCGACTGGCGAAAATTATGCATGTGAAATTTTGCGCTCGTACACGTAGACGTGAACACACGAGCTTGTGAAGCAACATATGAAAGTTGAAAAATGTTAAACTTTTGTCGCTGTCGCTACAACCAATCAGCGAGGGTTTCATTGACCAATGAGCGAAGAGTATGCTGCACACTGCAGTTAGCTTACACTTTAACATTATTTTAGCTCTGTCAAACTTTCCAGTTGTATATGACCCTTCACCAAGTGATTACTAAAAAAGGCAGCTTTATAGGAATTTGTTGGCGCCGGGGTGAAGTTATCCAGTAAGTTTTTCCTCATAAAATTGTATCTTGGTGTGCGTTTGTTTTTCAACATCATTAGCATCGTAAGATTTGTTTAGTTTACACGTCCGTAATGCACAGCCCACCTTTTTCTTTTGCGAACCACCAATAACCTTTACAAGAAGCAGTAGAAGAACCAATCAAATTTTGTGAAGACAAGCGACCAGAGAGCGCGATTCGCAACGCTGCTGTCGCTATCACGTCTTGTGTGTCGGGTTTCAACCTGGTTGCGATAACAGCCGTTAATCACTGTCGTTTGTCGCTCCCTGTGTGTCGAGCCCATTGAGCTGACGAGTTAAATTTTTAACATGCATATTGTTTAGCATTCAGCTGAAATTAATTTCTGCATCTCTCACTGTAGACAAGAAGTCTCAACCCAGTACTGTCCCCGCACCAACGTCCCCAAGCCTCCCTTGGCCCGTGATTATTGGAATACCAGCAGGCGTCGCCTTCATCTTAGGCACGACCCTTCTCTGGTTCTACCAGTCAAAACGCACCTGCTGCTCCTCCTCCTCCTCTTCCTCTTCGTCCTCCTCCTCTGCTATCCCTGCTGCTCAGCGTCTACCTGTGGCCACTCGTGATCGGGCCTGCCCAGCGCTCCCCTCTCAAGCGGCCAATGGAGATAAAGACTGTCTCTCCTATGAGGAATACGTTGCTCATCAGCAGCTGCTCCTGGCTCAGGGAGGGGCTGGATTGGCTCCCAAGGCCTACCCGAAAATCTACACGGACATTCACACGCACACACATTCACATGTGGACGGGAAAGTGCACCAGCATCAGCACATTCACTTCCAGTGTTAGTGGTGAGGCGAGGTGAGCGAGCATTCAGCTCTTTGATGGACACGTTCGTGGCCATACAGTAACTCTTCAAGCCTTACGTAAAGAACAAAGAACCTGCAAGAGATGTTGCCAATTCATAAACACAAACTTTGGATCAAGCAACTTATGTTGCAGACTCATGTTGTTTGAAGATGGACTTATTCAAAACAGAAGCAATGATGAATGTGAAGTAAGAAGCCAACCCGATGAGATATATGGAAAAATAATCGTCAAATATGGTTTGTTCCTGGATATTTTAAAGAATATTAAAAAAAGTGGACCTAAATACACCTTGCTTACATTACACAATATCCTGAGTTTGAATATCGCTTGTCTGCAGAAGTAATTCAACCCATTATATTCTTATTTGACTTACATGCATGATTTTAACTTTCAAGCACAGAGAAATGTACTCAACATTTTCAACACAAACTATTAGTTTTTTTTGAACGTTGATAAACAGGATGCCTATAATTTACGGTAATATCTCACTGGCACTGTTACCAACTCCTCTGTAAGGAAAGTAGTATTTGGTTGTCCTAGAAGACCCTAAAAACCATCACCTAATTTGCATAACTGATCAAGTGCAAGTATTGGTATTAAATGTTATAGGAGAGAGGATTAATGTGTGGAAGAAACAATGTGCAAAAAACACCCTTAAAATGTTTAGAATAATGTATTTGTATGGGTTTGCTTTAATGTCCAACACTACTCCTGTATTTGGGTTTGGAACCATGAGGAGGGGATGGACATCTTGTCTTTCTGCAGCTGGGAGGAGCAGCCTCGATTGTCCAGGTCTAAAACCCTCACCACTGAATGACTTAAAAAAATCTGTCTAAATTTGTAAAAGTTTACTCCTGTGGGTTTAATCATAAACTTGGGGTTAGTTACACAAAACATGCCGAGGTGAACAATGTGGAAACAAAATAATGTACACAGTTAGAATACAGACCATGCACACAAAAGTAGGCAGTGACTTTCAAACACTTGACATTTGCAACCCAGTGAGATACTACCTTTTCAATGAAACCTGTCCAACTTTTTAAATGTCTGTTTCCAACCAAAGCTTTGGGTCATAGTGGGTTAACTTTTTACAGTACATCTCAGGCACAAGCCAAACTGAGCCAAGAGAAACTTTGCTGTATCTGCAAATTTGGCAAGGATCATGGCTGCTGGTGTTTGCTCCTGTCGAGCTGACAGCCACTCTTCAAAGCCCAGCTGCTGTCTGGGTGCCGTGTTTTTTTTTTTTTTTTTTTTTTTTTAAGCTGATGTCAATTTGAATGACAAGTGGGATCTTTTAAACAGATGAGTTTTAATGTACCATTTCATATAACTGAAAGAATTAGTCCTCTTTAGGTCTGCTCCTGTTCTGAACCATCTGACAGATGCTGTCATTGGCAGCTTCTTCACTTCCTGAAGAATGGTGGCATTTCCTGTTTTGGTTTGCTTCCTTTTAGCTTCGCTTGGCTCTCAGACAGCTGAAGAGATCAGTGTGAAGGATATCGTGGAGCCTTCAAGTAATTCTTTCCAAATTTCATGGATCTTTGGAGGATCATCAGATATGTCACAGGTTTCTTTTAGTCTTTTACCAGATTTAGAGAGCTTAAAAGTAAGAGAATTCATCTGAAATTCTTTAACTTTAAGATGGAACGCCTCTGCGGACACTATGATGTAATGTATTATGGATCTTTGAGTATACAGCATACACTACATCTGTTCTCTACTGAAGTTTTGCTCAAGAGCATCTATTGTTTCATGCTTGAGAAGCAAGCATTTAGAACTGATCGAAAGCATCCTAAAACCGAAATATGTTTGATTTATTTTTAAGCCACATTTAATAAAAAGTTATATGAATATTGCAGCACACAATAAGCTCATTAACTGACATTAGAGGCCCTCCATCCCTGGAAAATTGTAACCTTTTTTTATTCAATCATAAATAGGTATTGAATGTTTGCTTCTAGGTTTTGACACACATTTGTACATTTACTCTTTAATGACGTGATGCATTTAAATAATGACTTGGAAAGCATATGTCTAAACACCTTACAGCTTAACATTTTTCTTAATTTGATACTGTGTGGTTGAATTAGTGCCTTCTGAAAGCATCACACTCTCATAGTGCAGCTTTATAAATGTGATGACTCAGTTTGCCTGAACAAACAGCTCTTAGTAAGTGTGAAGGTTTGTACAGTGAGTACGTACATTGTACTGTAAATTTTGTAGTCAACTTGGATTCTTTAAATTCTCATTAATAATTAGAATTTTAGGCAGTTCCAAACATTATTTGCAATTGATTTAGATCTACTTGCAAACATTAAGCAAAAACAAGATAGAACTAGGTGCCAATCGTCTGATGTCCCCCATCGCCATTCAGTAGTGACCAACATCACAGGCCCTCATTTAAATAATCTGATAAGGTGAACAGACGAACGGATGGGAGGCTAAGGTGATCTTATCAAAGTTCTACACAAACTTATGATACACATAAAATTTGGTTCAGATTGGATCATGTATGTAGGATTTAGAGCCAACCATATGTCAAGGCGTGACGTCTAATTAGGCCACGCCCTCCAAAAATTGGACTGCATTCCTGTAGTGGGGTGGATGAGGGTCGACCAGAGCGAATTGCGTGCGGATTGGCTGAAATATGTGGGATTTAAAGCCAAACGTATGTCAACGACGTGATGTCTGACTTCGCTGCACCGCCATGACCACGCCTTTCACCAAAAACTGTTTGTGCTTGAAGGCAAGTGAGATCAAGTTCTTATCTGTGTTCTGACACATTGTTTTGCTGATTAGGTCAAGAGGGTCAGAGATGATGCTTTCCAAGCCAAAAAAAAAAAGTAACTTTCTGTTGTCAGGTGGTGTGGCTTTGATGATGTCATATGACCACATGGTATGGTCAGGCATGCAACATGGATGACTCATACCAAGTGGTGTATTTTAGCCTTTCAATGTGAAAGCTACAGCGACGGGGGACAACAAGTAAACGCCATCAGTTACTGCTTTGATTAACCTAATTATTAACAAAATGATTCTAGTAAAACATACTTTTTAAATTAATATCCTTGATAATTATTTTTTATTGGTGCTAAAACCTTCATTAAATTGTTGGTAGGTGTTGGATGTATCATTTATGAATTGATCCTAAAAGAAATCAGCTGCAACAAAACCTCAGCGCTGAGTTCGAGCAGTTCTTTCTCTCAGGTGTCCCTCTTGACGTGTCTGTGTGTGCTTTTGAATTTGGGTGGGGAAAAAAGGAAAAACTATGTAAAATGATGCTAAGATGAGATTTTTGTTTCAGCCATTTTCTATTTAGGTGCTTGCTGAAAGACACGCTCAGCCTTTGTGGTAAAAAACAGGGAATTCTCTCTGAAGATATTTCGACCAAACAATAATAAAAAATAAACTGTATTAATGTGAAATATGACTAAAACTTTACAGGCCTTTAATTCTTTTAGGAACAGAAAACAACAGTTTAGTAAAGGTGTTTTTATAACCACGACCGGAAATGAGTGATTGAAATCATCGATTAATATCAGGTTCTTATTTAAATTTTTTTTGCCATTTATTTTTGCACAAATTTGTAAAAGAAGGACATTGTATAAATATATTTTTATAAATAATTCTTTTAGTGCTCTTTTTTATGTTGCTTCCAGATATATCTGCCAAGTACAAATCCAGGGATTCAAGCTTTCACCTTCTTTTTCGAGAAAAAAAATAATTTGATACCTGTGATGTACTATTACTGTGATTCAAATACACAACATAGATCCAACTAGTATGAGTGTTTATCTAAAAATACGTTGAGTTAATTTGTCTCACCCTCTTCATTTTAATGTTTAATCTTTTCATTATTAATTTTTTTTTAGTAAAATAGCTCTCTTATGTTTAAGCTTGTAATACATAAAAGCTAAAGGACTGCCATTAAACAAACTTTGTATATATGCACTTACCACTTATATGTACATGGAATAATATTAGTATTGAAGTTAAATAATAAGTTAAATAATTTAGGAGTGCTTTAGATTAAACAAAAAGCTCCAGCAACGTATTGGCTTGCAAAATATTGTAAATGTTAAATTGTATTAGAACTGGAAAAAAAATATGTTTTCTAATTTATTTTATTCTTGACATGTTTATTTTTTCCATATAATTGGGCATTATATTGCATGAATGGATTTTGTGTTATAGTCATAATGTAAGCTATGTAGCAAATGTTCATGTCTTTGTAAGATACTGTATATGTGCTGACAAAATATAAAAAATGTTATTGATTTATCTTTGTATCGACAATCTTGTACAGTCTGTCATCCTTTAGTTAAAAAAAAATATATTGTCCCTAAACATTTTAATCATGTTTTTGGTGTCATTAAAATGTGATGTTTTAACTGACTTAGATGTTCATAGACATTATTTTTACCAGTTTTTAGCCAAGATTCTGACGTTTCTGTAGATGCCACACGTCTAGGTCTACCTAAAAGAACTTATTGCTTAAGAAATGAACAAACTAACTGACAGGCCGGATTTTGGTCACACGCTGGCCGCATATGGCCCACGGACCGCCAGTTGAATAGCACTGCCTTACAGTACCACAGGACGGTTGTTTTTAAGTGATTGTCCTCTAAATAGTTAAAGCTGTTCAGTTGTGCGTTGCAGCCAGCGTTTTATCTGTCAGCATGTGTTTCTGCAGAGATGACAGACGGACAAACGTTGCGTGCAGAAGGAGGGTGTGAAGGCACGCTGTACCCTCCTTTCTGACTCATTTAGGAGAAGATGATGAAAGAAGTCACTGTTAGAACGGTGGGAGCGCTGCAGGACATGAGAACAGTACCAGAGATCAAGAGAGCAACTCTGGATTTTTTTGATTTTAGTTTAAAACTTACTTAGAAAATTCTTAAGACACATAATCTACAAATTTCATTATTTGCCCTTTTAAATAGCAGAAAGGAGAAGCTGGCAAACAGCAATAGTATTTCAGAATTTTAAAATAAAAGGTTGAAATATCCAATTTAAAGAAGTATTTTGACCCTGCATCTGTAAATAGTAAATACACTTGGCAGCAGCGGTGACCTGAAATCTACCGCTGACATTAACTGGACCTGATTAATACATTACCATTGCATAACTTTTTAAAGTGGTTAAAGGTTGGGTAACAGTGTGTCTATACAAATGAGGGGGGAAAGAAAGTCAACTGAAAACATGCAGAGAGGGAACATCCCTGTCAAGATGTTGTTGTTTTGAAATTTCAGCAGTTACTCTGACCTTATGCAAGGATTTACAAATCCTACAAATGTATTTAAGCTGAGAGTAACGTGGTTTGTATGTGCAGGTATGTAAAAAGTTCTGAGTCATCCCCATCATGTTTTCACCCTTAACGTTTAACTTGTTTTGGCTTATTTATCTGTTCTTTTTTTATGCTCCCTGATTTTTTTGAATTTGATTCATTTGGAAAGTTGTAGAAAAGATGAGGAGTCAGGAGGAGTGATAAATATATAGGGAGTAGAGGGCTGACACGGAGCTGAGCAGCTGACAGATGTGCTGAGCTCACTGCTGCTCTGGACTGGAGAGGAGAAAACAAGACAGGACATCAATGAAAACTGTGAAACTTCTGCTGAACCTCATTTCTCTTTCTTTCTGCCTCTTCGTTGGTTTAGCCTTTTATTTTCAGAAACTAAATGCACCTTCTTTCTAAAGTTAAACTACATTTATAATCTGGACACTTAATTAGAGTGCTTTTAATATATCGTTACTGGAACAGACTACAGTGTGATTTTGTGTGATTTTACATCTCCCTTGTTTATTAGAATTTAAATTTTATGAGAATCCAAGCAAGGAATTCAAAAACTATGAGTTGAAGAGAGATTACAGTTAAAAAAAGACATATTGTGCTTTTAAATCCTTCTTTTTCACATTTAAATCCTTCGGTTGGGGTCTATATAAAGTAGAACTCCAATGATTTTTGTCTGAATTCCTCCTTATTGTAACTCCACAAGCCCCTCTTTCACCCCTTTTCTGGGGTGTGTCTCAGATCAACACGTTTTGAGGCTGTCTCATTAAATCTGAACGAGGCACTTCACACCCTGCCACCCTCCAGCCTCCAGACCGGTTCATTCTAGTTTGATATTTATGAGTACATAGCGGCGCAAAAATGTTTTATTTATAAATGAATTAACTGAAGACTTGTCCATCCAGCCTTACATGTTGGAGCCAGAGTCTGACCCAGAACCAGGAGAATGAGGATGACTGAATTGTAGTTGGTAAGTTCAGACCATATTTAGAAGTCCTGTTGCAAAAAACTTTGACGTAATAGTTCTGAAAACGTCATAGAGAAACTGAACGGGTTGAAAAATATGAACAAAACAGAAAATATTAAATTATCTATGCAAATTTGAATTCAAAGTAAAAAAAAGTGTATTTTGCATAATGTCCCTTTTAAAACACACAAGAATAAAAGCACCACAAGCTCCACTGTGTGTTTTCTACAGCTGTTAAGACTGAAAAATGTGTTTAGTGTGAAACATAGATGCTCAATGGCAGAAACTTTCTTCCATTTTTTAATGTTGCACATTGGACAGGTCACAAGTCTCTCACAGGGCCACATAGAGACATGTTCTGACCTTTTACCCTCGACTTGGGCTTTATGTCAGGATGTGGTGGTGGTGGGGTGTCTGTTGTGCAGTTGACTGGTTTAAAAGGGTGTGAACCCATGGAGGAGATTCCTTACGTTTGAGTCAACAGCAGCTGTGGTTAGTGATGAAGAGAAGATGCCCAAAGAACTTTTTAACCATCGACTGGCCTTTTGAACGTGAAAGAAGCACTCAGGTGAAAGGAGTCAGTGACCATGAAGAGCTCTCTCTCTCTTTCACCCACATTTTTAAAAAAAGGACACATCTGCTCATCAAAACCCAAGAGACGCCTTTACACACTCACCTGGACAAGAGAAAGTTTAACGAAGTGCATATGCAACGTGCACACAGCTACTCAGAAACACAAACGCGTGCATGCATTACACACACACTCCCAGATGGAAACAACACAGACACCTGGCTGGCATTGAAATGCTGTTCTGTTTGCATACCTCTCCCTCTCTAGTCATCCCTCACGCAGCCACAAAGCCACCATTAAAACTAAGAAAACAAAAACACAAAAGAAGGGGCAACAGGCGGTTTCCATCCCTCTTCCACCTTTTCTCCGCAGCTCTGGGCCAAATGTTTACCTTCCCCCTGTGAAAAGAGAGGGATGTAGACAGACATGGTGAGAAAAGAAAGAAATCTGGCTGAGGGGAAGGAAGCCAAGGCCTTTAAAGTCTGCAACAGAGCCGTGACAGAAGCCTCCTAATCTCGGTGTTGTCTTTCGGCCCCTTTTTCTCCCTCCACATCCTGCCAAGTTTGTGTCTGTGTGAGTGTAAGGGAGTAAGAGAGGGAAAGAATTTAACAGTCACTGGGTGAGCATGTGTTACTGTATGCAAGCAAAAATGTGCACGTTCAGGGGAACATGTGTAATTGAGTTATGATAAGGGAATGTATACTGTATATAGTCCAGCTGGACAACAAAGGCAACAACCAGCCTAACTTCAAAGGTGGGCTGCTTTAGTTTGAAAAATCCAACTATAGGTCCCTAACCCTCACCTGTTTCTCTGTTAAACAAAATTTCAACGTGTGTGTATCTTGTAAGGACATAAATCTGTCTTAGCTGTCACAATATATAGTACATAATTAAAACTGCCATCTTACATCACCAGGGAGTAAATACAAGTAAGACCTTGAACAAGATTATGCACGCAACCTTCTGAGAGGCACTTCCACATCCTGCATCTTTCTGAGCCAACAGTCACAGTCACCACTACTGAAGTACAATATGATGCTATCTACAGAATCATCTGTTTAATGTGAAGTTTAATATTAATGACACCATAGAAACACATGATCTTTTAGTAGCAAGTTCAATTTCAATATCTGTCTCTTGAGACCAAAACAATGGGCGGAGGTCATCATCTTGTGATTCACTGTACATCATAAAGCTGTGCAAAATCATTAGTAGAAATACAAAATGCTTTAATAATGTGTGTATAAAACTCACATCATAATATTGATTTTGCTCCAGAATAGACATTCAGAAATAAATTCTCCCTCGTGGACTTTTACGGGAGGACTACTTTCTGTGCACCTCAGGAAAGACAAATAGCTCCAGTGTGAAATCATTTAGTTCATGTCATGTCTTGCCTAAAGGGGATTACACTTTACAACAGCAAAGGTACAAGACTGAAATGCAGAGTGACAAAGTGTGAAGTCTGAATCAGATTAAGAGAGAAGCTTCTCTCTCTCTCTCTCTCTCTCTCATGAACACACACACACACACACACACACACACACACAAAATAAAGACGGATAGAGGTTGAGAGAGGTAACAATCTGTGGGAACACGCTGCTGAATAATTACCACTGACATCAGAATAGTTTTCTTTAGCTCTCTGAAGTGGCAGAGCTCATTTGTACAGCCTGAGGCCGTGCAGAAGTGGGTGTGCGTGAACGAGCGCGAGAGAAAGTCGCAGAGGAATCAAGACGAACAAAAAGAATGAAACAGAATGTTTTTGTCTCCAGGTTTGTTTTGATATTCTAAAAATGACAAACCGGACACAAAACACCTCCCTCATTAATGGGGTGACAGGAACAGAGCCCCCGCTGTATGACATTGTACATAAGGAAAGGATTATACTGATTTAGTCCTCTTCCAGTCAACGTGTGACACCATGACAGCTCGGGCTGCCCCAGGGTGCCGTTCTCTCTAGGTGGACCTTAAAAAACAGGAAACGACTTCTCACCAGAGCACAGAAGAGGATCAGGCCTGCTGACTCTGTACAAAACTTCACACACACCAGAATTTTGTGTGCACAGGCCCAAAAACACACACGCAGTCACACCTGAGCCCTCTTGAATAGACATTATTCAACACCCTGACAACGAGGGACAAAAGAGGCCAAAAACGCTGGTCTGCTGAGAAAGAATCGACCTGTCTGAACACATAGCGCTTCCTCGCCATCCGCTTTATCACATGAGCTTTTCCCTGCTGCAATGACTTCAGGTGATATCATGTTTGCATAAGGATACACGCCTCTTTGTCTTCACTTGCAGCTGTTTTGTAGCAGATTTATAGGCGAAAAAGCAAGTCGCATTACTAAAGTTACATCCGGCATGGCAGTACTGTGAGGGAAGTTAACTAAGTTACTTCAATCAGGACTTGGCAGAGTTACTGTCGACATTTACCAGTTTAAGCCAGTAAACAGAGGTAATATTTTGCTCAAAACATAATCCCAGTTTATCTTTGTAAACTGAACAGGTGCTGGCTGCAGCTTAATGAGCGTCAAATCAGCGCCTTTGGAATAAAGGGTTAGGGTTCTCTGCTGGATTACTAATGTAATGTAGAAGCATTTATAGCCATAAGAATCACATTTTTTTATGAAAAGACAGACTTATCAATTTTTTTTATCAGTTTATTTGCTCACTAGTTAGAAAAAAGGCCTACTGTGTTATTTCATCAGCACGAAGTAAAAAAAACAACACATTTAAATACACATTTACTACAAGAATGGTTAAAAGTAACACAACTTAGATCATGAATACCTCTACAGAGATGTCAGTGGCCACAGTGTTTACTTATATTAGAGGCTTCATGATAGGTATTCAATGTTTGTGCTGTTTTTTTTAGGGTGGAAGACCGACCAGAGAGGACATGGAGTGTCTGAAGGAGGATGGAGGCTTGAAGATTGGGGACTTCCACAGAGAGCTCTGGCCAAATGGAGACTCTGGGGTCATGGGTGTTACCTGAAAACGGCTTAAGGAAAACAGTAAGACTTGTGTTACACTGTGTTTTCAAAAGGCAACATACCGTAAATATGAAATTATTTAATCTTCTTCAGATTCACATAAGACAACCAAACAAAAAACATGTATATAAAGTAGATAAAGAAGCTGGTGTATTTTTATTGAATATAAGAAATAAAATTTCTCACCTGACGGTGGCTGAGTGTGCAGAGTACGCAGCAGGCCAAGAGATAGTGCCTAAACATTACATCAGATAAATAAAGTTCAAATTTCCTGTGAGGAAAACTAATTACTCATTAAGTTTTAAAAAGGCAGAATTATATTTGCATCATGTATAAAACCTGCTTCTTCTCCCCACCACAGGAGAAAACTACAAATGTCGTTCGGATAACCCTCCAGGCAGACAAGATAAACGAGTGAATCATCTTCACACAACCTCACAAAGAAGTTGCTACCAAACATAACAAAACACCCAGAGCATGTAAGCACAGCTCCGCTGCTGTAAACCCTATGATAAATGGAACATGTCGCTGTCGAACTAAAGCTCCATCCATCAGAGTCAAAGCATCTTAAAAAGCACAGTTAAGTACTACTGAGCAAATGTTTTGGTTTTCCTTTTATAAAACATTTTCGTGCAGTAATCAGGCACTGCCAATAATAATACCTACACACCTCTACAGAAACACTTCTAATAATGTTGTCATTGTATTTTGCTTTTAAAGCAAACCTCTTGAAAGACTAAAAAGGCAATAAATAAAAACCATTATCTGCACTGACTTAAGAATAATTGTCAGATTCACAGACTATGAATTGGGAACAAAGAATTATAAAAACATGACTTTCTGAAGATTTTTCTGGTGCTTGTTGTATCAGAATAAATTTGTAATGCAATATATGTGAAGGGAGAAGTTTTCAAGCAAACAATGATGCAAATAGACAAAAGTGCTTTTGTCAGTCAAAGAAAAACAGTAGATCGATGAAAAATAAATCAGAGATCATACCCATTCTTCCCTCTTGAGGAGGCTTGATAATTGAAAGTCTGGGTGCAGAGTTAGGCTGACGCACATTAAAAAGGGACAATTAGATGATTAATCCAAAACCTCCCTTCCTCTTCTTTCAAATTCTGTCAGGATGCTAATAAAATCTTAACATATTTCTTTTAATACAATAAGTGACTGGCACCTACTTTTCTGAACAGACTCCTTTCATCCACCTCCATGTTTTCAGTGCTGCCAGACAGGAAAGCGCACTTCATTAGTTCTGTTGGGATTGGCTGAATGAACACCACAGTTGTGCCTTAACTGCTTCCTTTAAGGCAACCAATGTCTATTCACTGGCAACATTAATGTATTCCAAAGCAATGTATAAAACTCACAAAGTCCTGAAGTTTAAAGCTGTGACACGGATCTCTCGCAAATACAAAAAGTCAAAGAAAGCATCTTTGTATTTAAGAAACTTGGCATAAAAAACACAATTTTACCTTTTTTTGTCACAAAACTGGCAGATTTTCTTCAGAATTTGGCTCAGCCAAAGTGAAACAGGAAGTGACATCAAAGGGGAACTCTTTAAGAAATGAAACTCCATGTTTTGTCTTTTTTTAGTGTAACAATATTATTTAAACTCTGACTCTTCATCTCTTTGATAGTGACTCAAAATATTCAAAAGAAACATGCAGACATTCCCCTTTGACATCACTTCCTGTTATTTCACATGCAAATATCTCAACAACTGTTCATCTCAGCTGATTCTGTTTTAAATAAAAATTTACGAACGGGGTCCAAATCTGGTATCAATTATCTGTGCTGCTCACTGTTAGCATCTAAAGCTTTATTAGATTTGAAAAGAAAACATTTGGGCTAAAAAATTTGACACCCAATCAACGTTATGTCAACGTTGCGCAGGAAACTCAATAAGGATTTTTACTTAAATCCAAGCAAAAATTGGATTATTCAGTTATGAGTCTGTCTGTGGATAGCCACAGGGCAGGGCAGAACTAAACACAGTTAAAGTTGTCATAAGACATCAGGTTGACCCTGGGATAATATGTTCAGCAGAGTCAAATACCTCCAATATTCTGTTTTTCTGAGGCACCAAGTAAAATAACGAACTGAAGATTATGTACATCAAAAAGAGAGAGGGAGAAAGTGTTAATGACATTAACAGAAAAGGACAAAATACTTACATATTACTTGTTGATGAGTGGCGTGAGAGGGAAACCGGTGAGTTGTATGGGATCTGCAGGACTAGAGTCAAACAAGAAACTCTTACAAATGTTCTGCAAACTATAAGTGAGAGAAATTACCGGCTACACAGTAGATGGACTTATTTTCAGAAAACTTCAACTCATGCCAGTTGTACAGCTATTCACAGGCACAATGAAAAGGCAGGTGTTAATATTTTATTTAAAAAAAAAACTTGTCCACTCTATGAGGCTGTACCTTACCACTCACGTTGTTTAAAAGGAAATAAAGCAAGTAGTTTTTATTCTCTTGCGTTAGATTCTAATAAACATATTATGACATTATGTAGAGCATTACGGTTACATAATCCTATACTGAATAGAAGAATATTAAATCAACAATTTTTAATTTTATAAATATCAGATTAGAGCATTTATAAATCTTTTGGTGTGATAATGAGCATTCATATCTGTAACACAAACCAATAAAAACACAACTGTTTACCTGGCTTATGTCCGTGCGGAGTGTGGGAATTGTGGCTGATCAGAGAAACAGATGATGACTTGGCACTGTGTAAGAGTGATAAATAATGGTAAATGATTGTAACACAACAGCATTCACAGCAGCACAGCTGTTGCTCTGAATCCAGCAATGACAGACTGACAGAGGCTTAAAGTACTGTATACAGTAGCAAGCAAAGTTTGTGCAAAAATTCAAAGAAAGGCGCATGCAGCTTTGCATCTGAAGCAACAATTTACTAAAATATTAAGATTTCTTTACATAGGAAATTTCTGCAAAAGTGTAACAACAAATAAACTGCAATAATCGTCAAACTTTTATATACTTATTAATATGCATTTTGTGCTTATTCTATACCTTTACATTACCGGCTTTAATTAAATAATGTGGTGTTAAATTATTTTTTTTAATTAAAACATCTTGCACTTTATATTGAATCAGTCCTGGTTGTACAAGCGTCTACATTATTTGGTCAGGAGTGACACCTAGTGAACATTTTGGAAATGTGTTCCTAAAATTTTAACTGCCTCTAGATCTTTCTTTAGTCATTTTAATAATTTTACTTTAGATTAATTATTTTCACTGCTGTACAAACATGCAGTGTCTGCAAAATGAAAAAAAAAATCAAGACATTGCCAAATAATTGCTGGCTACAAATGCAAGTTTAGATTATATAACATAGTTGAGTTTGTGAATAGACAGAACAATTGGCTAACATTTACAATATTTGTTTTTACAACTAAACAAGCTGTATACAACTTTATATATTCAATGTAGAGTAATAAAATGTGCAAAAGAACTGTACCATTGATGCTGGTGAGAGTTTTCCAGTTTTGCAATGTATACACTCTGTTCATTCAGTTTCCTTTAAAAAGAAAACACAATTAATAAGTCAACAATTTTTTTCTTTTCTTTAAACATACACAATATATAAATGTGTATTGATTGGATATTAAAACCATATGGCTTTACTTACTTTGTCATCAGTTGCTTTTCTTGATTCATTTTGAGCAAAACCTCCTCAAGTTTTTCATTCTCCAACAAGACAAAAAGGCAATTTTTTTAGAGAAAAAAAAAATACATTAATTAACACAAAGAAAACCTACATTCAAACTAAAATGGCAATAACTACAGCATAAAAAAAATGCCTCCAACCCTTTTCTGGTAGTAAGTCAGCAGCCTCTTTTGATGTCTTGCCTGGAATGTTAGAACCTGAGGAAATGGAAGACTTAGTCCTAATGTGCACCACAAAACATAAAGTGCATCAATGTGATGTCATTAAAAAGATAAATTAACTTTGCTGATTTCTGTTAGGTGTTTGGTTGCCACAACATTGATGTCAGAAAACAAAGCCTTCACATCGGAGCTGCTCTGAAACAAAGGCAATTTACATCATAACGCAACTTTTTATATTCTGTCTCTTCTTAGGCATGTGGCACTTTGATCAATGAAGGATGGAAAAAAAGATGCTTACTTTGTCAGACAGCGGCGATACTTGGCACCTGACACTGCATATTAAACATTTGCCTTGCTTGCCTGGGGGGAAAAAAAGATTGCCAGTTTAATATACACTCACCGGCCACTTTATTAGGTACACCATGCTAGTAACGGGTTGGACCCCCTTTTGCCTTCAGAACTG
>JARVJO010000269.1:222246-245204 GCA_031762555.1 Cynodonichthys magdalenae
ATTGGCTGATTAGAAATTAAGTGTTAACGAGCAGTTGGACAGGTGTACCTAATAAAGTGGCCGGTGAGTGTATATTACAACAATAAAACTTGTAATCTCACTAGGTTTGAGTTAAAGAAATGCTAAGGCTAACTTTAAAGTAATCCTTGAAAAAAAAAACATCCCAAAGTGCTTCTGTCTGAGAACAAATATTAAACAAAACATTGGTTTAGAATAAAGCAAACTTTAATAAAAGACCTGTCAGACACCAATATGTGTCTTATAAACTTGACCAATGTCAGTAATGAATTGTATATTATTTATTAAAGGAGAATTATATGTATATGATGCTAAATATCTATTGCTAAACTGTGGTATATTTCACTTTAGTTTTGATATAAAAATATATTATTAACGCATTCTTCTGCGTAATTTCATTGTATGCCCAACAGATGTCTCTGTTTAACTACGCTGCTGGCCCAGCAGACAGCTGTAATGTGGATTGATTCAGTGCCCTAGCAAATATAAACATTATTAACATTGTTTTGACTGTGATTTGTTAAAAGCCTTGCCTACCTTTCTGATAACAGATACTACAGATGACATGGCCACAGGTAGTAACAGCCAGTTTGCGCTCAGAACTTGGGGGAAGAAAACAGGAATTGCAGCAGACCCAGTAAGACATTTGAAAACCTGAAAGTAAATAAAATTAAGATAATTACTTTCTAAGATGTATTGTTCTTGAGATAACAAGTAAAAACAAGTATTTATATATTTCATTATCATATTTACTATTCATGTTACCTGTCAGGTAACATTGATTGAGGTTTGTCGGTATAGCTACTATAGCATTTAGCTATTTAGCATATATACCCACCAAACAATTTTAACAAATTAGGACCATAATCGGCGTTTTCATCAACGTATTTTAAGTTAACTTTACCTTTTGGCTTAGTATTAGTTTATAAGCAAAATGTAAGCACGAACTGTCGGCCCAGGTTACATATTTATTGTTTAAAATTAAACTAATCTGCAAGTAATGCTCTCAAAACGATTATCCTTTTTTCTCTTCTGTGGCTGTTAGCTAACAACTAGCTAGCTTAGCTTTGTGCGTTAGCTCTGTCAGTGCAAATGGCTTCCTCTCTTATAAATTTGACCGTCAGGTAAGAAAGTGCGTCATGCGCACAATGAAATAGTTAAAAAGAAGAAAAGGAAACAAAAAATGTTTTTTTTAATAATGTTTTTATTCAGTAGCTCGCCGGGTTGTGTGTTCAGTTGTAGGTAGGCTGTATGTAGCATACAAATATGAATACAACATATTATGTCAACAAATTTAAAAAAAATGTATTACATATTTTGAGTTTTTCTGCATAACCTTACTTTAACCGTGCATTGTCTTAAATCTAACACTTCTTTCATGTTTAAACGTGTTAAGAACACATTTTATTTGGTATTTTTGAGTTTCTTTCAATTACAATCAGATACATCACACTACATGTATGTGTATGGCAAGCACAGGAGCAACTGGTGTATCTTATTGATGGGCTGAAGTTCAAATTCACACCAGCTTCTTGGCTATGAAGAAGTCTTTGAGTCGTTTCATCTGCCAGAAGCCAACAGACAGCAGGATGGAGGTCTGCACCACAGCCCACCACAACACCTTGCTGTTGGTTTCTTCGCTGATCTGACGAAACACTTCCTCCTTCTCCTAAATATCACAATGTAACATGAAAAAAAGCAAATGAATCCCAACTTTATTCTTTTAACGTATATAATCAATTTGCAGATGCAATGTAAATGTTTCTTATTTTTGGACAGTATCTTAAGTTATATAAGAATCGTACATGTTTTGAATAGTATTTTGTGTAAGATTTACCCTCTGGTACTCCTGGTGCTTGGTGATAAAAATCATCTGTTCTCTCAGGTGTTTGAAACTGTTCTCTAGTGTCTCCAAGTTCTGTTTGGTCCTGTCAGCATCGGGAACAACTGAGTGATCTCCCATCTGAACGTCTAAATGTAGCTTCTGTGTAGCAAAATATAGGATATCTAGTTGTTTTTATTATTGTATTTTTATGCTTAAGGTGCAGTGATTTATGCAATGCTATTTTCATTTTATCTTTTGCTTTGCTTCCATTGTCTTACCAGCCTTTCTCCAGCAAAGACAGCAAACCTTGTGGAGTTGGTTTGGAAGCAAAGGTAGTGCTGACCAGAGGCATGAGCTGTGAAGGTAAATTTTCCTGTTTTTCCGTAGCGTTTGGACATCAAAACCTTTAGACATGAAAATAAACCTTATCTTCACTTCACATATTACTTTTTATTGGTCAAAAACCAAAGAAGAGGAAATTTTATATAAATGTAAAAAATTACAGCTGTTAGAAATTTAAGCCAAAGTGTAAATTTGGTGACAATGCTTCTATGCTTTATTGTATTTTAGCTTTTGTTTGGAGTCTTAGACAAGCTTTTAATTTAGTGTAGCATATAACACGTGATTGTGTGACCTCTTGTGATGTTTATCTGTGCAGTACCTCGAGATTTGGGTCCCTGACTGTCACAGTGACACCAAGATGAGGAGAGTGGCCTAATCTCTTGAAATCCCAGGGCTCTAATAAGAAGTGTCCTAAAGGTAGGAGTCACAAAAAAATAACACAATGGTCTTAAACCAAAAAGCCTTTTACACTATCAGGTGTTCATGAAGAAAGTTTTATTTCACATTTAAAAACAATGGATTAAATGCTGTTATTACACATGAAAATTTGCTTCTGCAAACATTAGAGCAAAAATATATGAATGAATATACATACCGTCAGAGAAACAGTGAATCACAATATTTCATTATTCTTCTCCCACTTGGGAACTATTTTCACAATTATTGCTATGGTTAAGGTTAAAAATTACTCTCTGGAGGACAATTACTCGTTGAGGACTCACCGGTCACCAGCGTGTCTTCTGGAATCTCCTCAATGATGCATTTTTCCTCCAGCTCACCAAGATCAAAATACATGGCTGCTGCCAACATGAGGTAACACTGGAGGAGGTATCCAACTCCTTGCAAACCCATTTTACATTAACGACGCACGATTAGATTACAATACACCTGGCAGTGACAAAAAAGTTTGGCTTGTAGAGTTTTGTAAATTTGCAAAACCTCAGAGTTCACTTGCTTTTCATGTAGGACCGTCCAAGCCTTGCAAATATTCATTTAAAGTAGAAGGCTTTTAGGTGACAGTTGGAGTGTGAGAAACTAACAGGTGTTATTTCATGTGACAAGACATTCTGTAACTGGCTGACTTTAGAACCAATAGGAAAACTGTTAAAGTAACACTGAGCTGGTTCATTTTACTATCAAGCAGTTCTTTCTTTTAGGACTGTCTATGAGAAGGTTGCTTAAAATGGAAGCTCCTACACACTGAAGAAACCCTAATCTAATGCAGCATCTGCAAAAGCCCGAAGTGAAGAGACAGATTTCCGTTTCCACCCACAATTCAGTTACGTAACAAGAAAGTGTCAAATGTACATCAAGCTTTTTTTTCATTTGATAAAGCTTTAAACGCCTACAAAATAATCTAGTCAGCAGAATCTGTCCTTTTTAAATATATAACACCAGTTCTTGAATAAAAGCAGTCCAGCAGTATTATTTATGCTTGATATTCTGCATGTGCAGCGTAGGACATCAGATGTTCTTTCAGTTTTACGTATTTTAATACAAGCATTTGGAGAACAAATTTAAACAGCTGGACAGCACCTTTGTCTTTTTTATGAGCAACACTTCATCTGAGTAAATCCTTTCCAGAACCAGGGCTTGAATCCACTTCATCAGGTTTAGTACTATTCTTCTACAGTCAAGCAACTGTGGTATTTGTAACACTGTCCTTGAAAGCCAGATGTAAGTGAGCCCAAATGTGTGGTTTACATTTGTCACTGGACACAGACATTAAAACACAAAGTGCACTGTTTTTAAAATCAGTGTTAAAATATTTTGAGCTAAAACATAATCCCTCCCTCCACTTACAAAAAAAATAATAACCAGCAAAGTGACAGTTTTATCTGATACATCTACAGTTTATTAACTCTTACACATTTTTTTGCACATTTTATTCTTTTTATACAAAAACTTACTCTTGCGTTAGATGTATGTCACAGTAACATATAGGAATACAAATTATTACTATGAAATCAGTATGTACTGTACAAAACAGGGTAAAATCCTGTCAATAAATATATTCCTTGAGGAAAACTATCTCAATTTGTCTGTTGATTGGGTTTAAATGCAGCATTGTTGAGGAAACTGTATGATCTGTGAAGGTGTAAACATCATGTTTCATCAAAATTGCTACAAATTTTTATTTTTGGTTATTTTTTAGCTAGCATTTAAAATAGTTTTTAGCTTCAGAAATGTAAAATCATACATAATTACTGTGCAATTCATTTTCATTTCATAGCTTGATTTAAATCTACATCGTCTCCCTTCATTTGACAATCTGCCAAAATTGAATTAGCATCATATAGCTGTTTTGCCAAACCTTAACTATTTAGCAATGTTACATATATCAAAATGACATTAGGATGATAAATCAGAGTCACTCTTTTTCAGTTTACAAAAAAAATCTGAATTAATTTTCACAGAATGGTGATCAGATCAGTGAGTTTAGGCCTGGTGTGAATATATGGCAGATCTTTTGCTGTTCTTTGATTGTCTTTGTCCCTTCCTCCCTTTCCTAGACTTCTTGTCTTTTTTCTTTCTTCTCTCCTTCCTCTCTTTCCTCTCCCTCCTGTCCCGGCCTAGTCATAAACAGTTGTCTGGGAAGCACTTCCTCTCCTCCTCCAGCAGGGGGCAGGCTGCTCCGTTGTTGGCTGGGTGCATTATGACGTAGCGGGTGCGGTGCTTCACACCTGAGTCTCCACATTTGCCTTTGCACAAACCCCAGGGCGACCATACTGACACCTCGCAGTCCAGAGGGGTATCTGTACAGAGAGTAACACATTTTCATCATTGTGTGTGTGTGTGTGTTTTCTTTTCTTTTTTTTTGCTGTGGCCTTGTTTATTTATAACCCTGACAAAGATACTTTGCTTCCTTTTTTGAATTGTTGTATTTTGTGGTTGTGGGAAATTTGTGGATGGAGGATTGGGTTTTACCTTCATAAAAACAAATGCCAAGATAGAAAATATTTTGCATTCAGAAAAAGCCATTTGTCTTCAATAATTGTTTGTATTTAATAGTGCAATTTAATAATAGGGACTTATAGTAAATATTGCCATACAACATGTTCAGTTCCCTATAAACCTCTAATTGTTTGTGCTTAAGTCTTGACAATGGAGGTGCTGCTGGAATTACTTTTATTTATTTTTGCATTTTCTTTAATAAATTAGTTTCTTATGCTTGTTTTTTAAATATATATTTCCAACAGTAATATCAACATTTAACTCCTTGCTCTCACTCTTCATTTCACTAACATCATGAACTGGCCTGGCTGCATCAGCCAGTTGGATATGTGTTTAAGTACATCTAATATGTATCACAGTTGTGGGCTAAAAAGTAGAAAAGCAGAAGGATTGGAGGCGGTACGGAAGCTGCAAAGAAGGATAGATTCAGGAATTGAACCTGAATGTCAAGTCAAGGCTGATTTTGACAGTTTGCTGTCTTTGTATTTCCATATATTGCAACTGGAAGAAGCAAAGCTGATTTAGATTGATTGTACATCAGTGTTTTATTATTAGTCAGATAAGATCTACAGCTGGTGATTGCTATCATTCAGAAAAGCTTTTGAACAGGCTCAAGAGCAGAGAAGAGATTAATTGAATGAGAGGGGAAAGATAAACAGATGGTGGGACAGGATGGAGCACCGGGGAGCAGGGCAGGAAACCCCAACAGATTGTTGGCTACTTTCTGTTTGTTCGTGGGTAGTCAAGGGAACAGACTTGTATGTAATGCTGACTCAGACCCTTACTGTCATGCTAAACAGTGAATTTAATTAAAGTGCAGTTTGTTCCTTTTTTGCCTATTCCTTTTTTTCCTAAATCATTTTCTTGGTGAGGTCATGTATTTTATTTATCCTTGATGAAATTAGATTGTTTTGGTTATTTTTTGTTTTCCATTCTGTCAAAGAAAATGTTTGACTACTGCATTGATTTTTAACCTTTGATGAAATTGAATATTCCTTTTTTCCCTTTGACTAACTTATTGTTTTTTGTAACTACTTGTCGTTGGACTTTTTTTTTATTACCACATGTTAAATGTGAAATATTCTGGTAGCCAACTCTGAGTGTTTACAGCTCCACCTTATAGATGTTAGTTTGTGGGTCTGTGTCCCATTTTGGGTCTGGATTTAATCGCTTCTGTACATAATTGCCACATATTCTTCCATCCTTCATATTATGCCTGTCTCATTGGTTGCCAGATGTGCTTCTGGCATTTTCTGATGCCATGCACTCAGTTGGCTTCTCTGGTTTCTGGTTGGAAGTAATTGAGTTTGTGTGTGGCCAATAATGTTTTCCAAATGTTCAAATGAGTCAGAACAACAGAAAGATTTACAGTCATTTGGTAAATTCTGAATTTAGCAAAATGTGCAAAATAAATTTCCTTAATCTTTTTAGTCAGTGTACATTTTTATGCATATGTGTTTTTTTTTTTTTTTTGCATAAATGAGTACATGCTTTACATTTTCTTTTGGTCTAGGAGTGAACAGCTTTGGCACTATGTAAAAAAAATAAATCCTACTGTTCATATAAAATGAGGGTAAAGTTTGGCTTTAGGAGCCATTTTTTGATTGTTCAGTCTCACCATGACTCGCTTTGCCCTTGATAACTTGATTCTACTCGGGTCTATACAGTCTTAGTGTTTTTTGAGTGTCTTCAATGTGGGCGGGTCATTAAAATGAGGCTGCCCAAAATTTTAAAGCTAAAGCTAACTTGCTACGATCATTGTAAGTCCCATGTTTCACACTGTAAAAACTACAAGTTATTGCTGTTATGTATTAACATGTGTGTGTTTTAGATGGCTCTCTTGTCATAAAATTATTGCTGCAAACTGTCTGGGCGTTCAACTGAGATGCTTTGATGCTGCACTTGTGCAACATTTTTGAAATATTTTTATTGTCTTCCCAGTCCTATTGTATGTTACTGTGAAATTTAGCAATAAACCTTTGTAACTTTTGCAAATATTATTTCACTTAAGTTTTATTATACGCCAGTTTGTGTTAAAACAAATTCAATCTTATTAAAGACTTTCCCATTATTATGAAATACAGTGTGGCACAGAATTCCTTGATATAGCGGTACTATCACTGAAGTGTGCATTAGCACATTAACGAATAGTTTTTGTGTGATGACTTCAGCTGATAAGGAAAATACCTTATTTTGGTTACTTTGTCTTAAATGTAAGCCATCATTTCACCAAAATGTTTTGGATAAATGTTTAGTTCTCACTGATTCCTTTCCCAACACTGTTTGACTTAACAGAAAATCATAATTCAATCACATATAACTGATAAAAAATGTTTATTAGAATCTTCTTCAAAATCCAAACTGGTTTTTCCAAAATGTTACCAAGGCAGGGATGATAACAAGCCACTTTGATTGTAATTTAACTTTGGTACAGTTGTAAAATTCTATTTCTACTGTGGGTAATGCAAGCCCTACAAGCATAATTTTTTTGTCTTTATTCTGAGTTAATTTACAAGGAACATCAGCAGATTACAATGTACAATTTACAAACAAAATTGCAAATTTTTAATACTGGAGATTGATCATTTCGGAGTTTTCTGAATGTGATTGATAGAAAAGTATTTATAAACTTAAAATTAAACGATAAATAATCTTATAGAGACAGGTCAAATGTTCTAATCAGACTTACTTATGAGCTTGTCTTCAATCTCGTTTCCTGTTGGCAGAAGGTTGGACTGGGTGGGCTCCAGTGGAAGGCTGATGATTTGATTTGTTTTCTTTATTTTTGTCAGTGTGACCTTGGCAATGGGTGGCAAGTGTTTCAGCCGGGGGTAGAAAAAGGAATTGGCAGGGTGGCTCGGGAAGGAAGAGGTAATCTGTGCAAATGAAAACGTGAAAGGAATGAGATGGAGAAGTGGCAGTAAACCATATAACACAACAACGAAATGTGATGGATATAAATGCAGTTTAGTGTGTAATGATTTTAGCTGATGCAATTCTATGCTTTGCACATATAATAAAAATTTGAATAACATGGCTTTAAAAATACAGCATAGATTAAACAAAATATTGGTTAAATTATCATGTAATCAAATTAGTTTTATTGTTTGTTTTTTTTAATTTGCAAAACAAGCTGTTTTTGTTTGCTGTAGATGATTTTGAAGAAACTATTATACACATTTTATGACCACACTCACGTCTGGGCTGTCTTGGGTTGTGGTTTTCACTTTTGATTGATGCAGTGTTGCTCTTGGCTCACCTGCATGACTCTGTCCTGCGGGATAGTTTCAAAGTTGGGAGAAGAGAAGGTGAACCCGCTGTCAGTTCCAGCATCGTATGGGAAAAGCTCCAGTGTCACTTTTTCTTTCCAGTAGTCACCGTCGCACAGGTCAACACCGTCCACGCCTACAAACCAGTCTGGGCTTGGGACGATCCGTACCATAAATGACAGCTGCAGATGGAGGAATAAAAAATAAGATGAGAAGAAGAGGTAAAACAGAGAACTGAAAATAAAATAAAACGGTGAGTCATAGCCTACAAATATTAATAAGACAGGAGGTATAACATCCAATTTTGAGCATATAGAGGACATATTCTGCCTTACACAACACAGTGATCCAATGAATAGACTTTTCCAAGTTTAAAACACATGGAAAAAGAGAGTTAAGAGCCTTTTTTTATTGCAACATTAACTGTTCTGCTGCATCTGCATGATGTGCTGTGTTTTCCTATAAAATAGTTTATATTGTCAGCAGTAAGTAGCATGAGCATTTTTTATTTGTATTAAAGGACACGTAAGTCCAAATGAGCTCTTTTAATTTAACATTGCGTTAAGTTTACGGGCTTTAAACTTGTGTTCTTATTTATTTAGATTTGTCTACTTATGCCCCAGAAATGCAACATTCAGTTGAATTACTGAGCCACATCAAAAAACTGTGTCTTTGAAAATAAGCTCACGACAGAGGTTGTAGAGTGTAGCTCACCTCATTCTAATATAAATGCATATCTGAAACTTTTATTTGGACATTTGACAACATCCATCCATTTTGCTATGTCAGTGAAAGTCTTGTGATGCACTCGCTGACCAAGCTAAAGAAAGCCAATTATTGAGTAACTTACAAAGGAGTGCCTGGCGAAGACCTCAAACTCAGTGTGCATCTGGCCTGTGCCTCTCACAGCAGGAGCAGAGAGGATCCCATAAACGCTTTGGATGCGTTCGCCGGCCATCTCCACTTCCTTCATGAGAGTCCAGGCCTCGCCTTTTTCCGCAAAGTCCCTCACTCCGTTGCTGGCAAAGTCATTACTTTGCCACATGTGGTAGTCAGAGCTGTGGGTCACCCCTTAGAGCAGAAACAGAAGGAAAGGACAGACTTGAAATAACTGGTGCAAGAGATTTTAGGCTGAAACATTCACTTTTTAAGCATCTGTTGGAGTATTAATGGACTTCTTTCTTATGGTCTTTTAATGATTTGGAACTCAAAGCAATCAGGTATTGCCAACCAGTAGACAAAGATCCAGATTATTATTTTGTGTGTTTAATTTAATTTCTTGATTACTTGCATTACTTTTCTGCATTTGATCAAATGTATTTATGGATGTAACATGTCTGCTGCTGAAATAAGTTTTATTTATCATCAGAATATTCTTAATTGTGATCAATAAGACACTCTTTAGCTTTGATGGACTTACCGATAAGGTTTGACCACTGTGCAGGTGGACGGTAGACTGGGTACTGCTTAGGAAATGCTGCTTGTGTCCATTTTCCTGTAAAGGTTAGGCTGTACTGAGCTGTTTCTGAGGCTGTGCACATGGGGACATCAGTTGGCACTGGCATTGAATGACATTGGCCGACTACCAACACTATAACAAGCAGGTGATGCAAGGGCTTAGAGAAAGTGAAGGCATTCCTTGTGGTGTCCATGATAGGGTCAGTTTTTGGGAAGATGGAGGACCTGAGGGAAATAATAAAAACAGGGAGCAATTAAGAACCCTACAGTTATATTTAGTCAGCTGCTGTAGTGCTGTGTTATTACCTTCAACTTTATTTCGAAATAATATCATATAACTCTGTTGCATATATTTTATGAAGTGAATTTGCTTAACAATTGCTTCACAATTTGATGTAATCTATCTTTTGAAAATGCAAAGAAATGATATACTCTTATTTTCTTGCTGTCAGATGTTAGACATTACAAGTATGTTCCAGGGAATTGGAAAATGTTTGGCTGCACCACAAGTGCCCCATTTGAAACCCAACCCAGGTTTTTGTGTATTAAATGGGGCATATGAGTCAGAGGCAGATTTAGTTTTTCCCTTGAAACATTTTCAGTTTTCTCTTAAGATTTGCAGAGAGATTTATGCAGTGAAAAATTAGAAGAGCTGTCATTTTTTGAAATACTAGGGTACATTCATATTGCAAACCTCTTGTGAACCCCCCTTTGATGATAATTTTCGTACATGCTCTTTATTAGACATGCACTTCCACTTTGCAACTCATTCTGTTACATTCACATTTCTTGTCACTTGCTTGCAAATATGTTTGGCACTTACTGCATGTTGTATAGAATCACTGCGCCTTAAAAATACTGTATAGTTTTGCATGCAAGCCTTCCATTCTTCAACCATTACTTTGTGCAGACGAAGTATTCAAATATTCATTTTTTACAGTCATGTAGAAACAGAATGAGGAAATGTTACTCACAGGTCTTGTTCAGTGGTCAAGATGAATGAAGGGTGTTCAGCAGGTGAGTGGAGAGGAGGGTTGCAGGTGAGGAGAGGGGAAGAGGAGAGCAGTGGATGTGGCTGTCGGGACGAGTGACTGCAACCTTCCAACTCCTCTTTCGCCTATTTATTACTTTTAGGAGGCTCACCCCCCTTTTCCTCTCCCTTTTCCCTCCTTTCACATTTGTCAACCCCTCCTTGCACCTCATACTTTAACACCCTCTTCAAGCTGTTCCACTTTTCTCTCAGCCTCACTATCTGCTCAGCAGTGTGACCTCACTGACTCCTTCACGCCCTCTGACTTTGGCTCCCCACTCCTGCACTGTGCTCCTCTTAATCTTTATAATTGATGCTTTAAAAGACTGGTGTGTTTAGCAGCTTAAGATGTACAGCCAAGGGTGCTGTGCAGCTTAGTGGGTAGAAGGTAATTTAACAGTGTGAAACTGTAGGACTATAAATAAAATACATGTGAAATAAGGCTAATAATGTATTTTGAAGACTCAACATGTGTCACATTCATTTTTTTCAATCCGGATTCAATCTCAGTGCTGCTTTAAAACTCATGTGGCAACTTAGATTTCTAGTTTATCTATCGAAATGAAGGATTGATAATGCTTATAGTTGGTGGTTAGATTCTGCTGTGTAAGAGGCATTTTACCATTACATCTTTACACTTTGGATTTTCTCCTGTGTGCAAAATGTCCTGCCAATACCAATACTTTCTGGCTGAATAAACTTGAACATGCTTAACTTTTAAGTAGTTTTTGTCATTTATGAGTGCAAGGCAAAAAAAATATACTTCATTTCCCTTATTTAGTTCCTCAGTTAGGTTATAGAGCAGCATATTTGAATCTATGGGTGTATTCACATCTGACACATTTGATCCACTTTAAACGGACCAGAGTTTGTTTCCCCCGTTTGTCCGGACCTTTTATGCAGGTGTGAATACAATCATGTGAACCCCTGGAGCGGATCAAACAACCGGACCGAGACTCATTTTTGAGGTGGTCTTGGTCTGCTTCCAAACGAACTCTGGTGCGGTTCGCTTCTGGTGTGAATACAGACCGGCCTCGAACCGAACCAACTACAGGAAACATGCGCCTTTTTGGACTTCACGAATCACCGTTGCTAAGCAACATTAACTCTTTAGTGTTGCTAATGTTAACACTGCACTACAAAAATTGAGTCATTGTGGGTCAGGGAACGCGGAGCATCTTGTCTCCTGTAGGTTGCGGCACGCGTTTAACAATGCCGTCCCAAAATTATAAGTATATCATCGCAAAACTGCCACTGAATGAGCTGCTCTTGATATTCTTAATAGTCAGTTGTCCTGCCCTGTTATTTCTGTCCAATGGGACCAATGACCATCACTGCATGGCTTTGTTTATAAATTATAGTCCACTTGCAAAATCACAATGTGAATGCAAACTGCACCACAGGAAAAAAATTAAGTCCTCTCTTTGGTCCGGATCAAACAAGTGGACCAAAGGACTTTCCTGGTTTGAATACACCCTAAGTCTCTTCCTGCTTTATGATTAAATCCATTCAACCTTAGCAGACTCAAAAATGTCCATAACTCAGTCAGTCAGTTTTACAGATATTGAGCTAACATTAATGTGGTTGTAGCTGAGAGTCATTCACAATGCTGGGCGGATTGCAGAGAAACTCTTATAAAGTAATCACTAAATGTACATCTGCAAGTAATTAACTTATGTAGTCAATTATCTCAAGATGGCTGCACAGCTAATCAACATTAGCCAAAAAACAAATGGCTATAACTGTCAGTTTTATTGACTTAAAATGAATGTGGCTGAGAATCAGTCTCAACACATACTCTGAGCATGTCATCTCAGGATTTGCATGAGTTTGTGCATAATGTTATTTTCATGGTACAACTTTGTAAATGCGGGCGGAGACCAGGGTTGCGAAACTTGATTTACTGAAGCTGGAGGTGACAAACCCACACACTCACGTGCAAACCCAAATGTGCCAGCATGCTGAATCAGCCCACACCTAATGGTATCCATATGGTCACATTTCCTAAGAAAACAAACTGAAACACCTACTCACAGACACACACACGGACCACTTGCCCTCACTCAGCCTCTTTCGTTTTCCAAAATTATTGCTTGGGTTGCGGAGTCTAGTCTGTTCGGAGGCTGTAACATTTGAAAAAGGAAAGTTAACTCATCACCATCCTCTTAACCTTTACACACTGGTGCACTGTGTCCAATTTGACCAGTTTTAAAGCCACATTGGCAGGTGTAGCACTCGCCCCTGGCTGCACTCAGTAATCTCTTCAATGATTCTGAAACATTCAATCTTTTAATGAGAAACAAAATTTTATTGCTCAGAAATATTATCCAAAACAGATTTACTGAGATTGGCATGGTTATTCAGCAACCTCACCATTGTTTCTAACAGTGAGAACAGCTGAACACATTTGTTTCACTTATTGGGTGAATGCCAAGTTGTTGAATGGTGATAAATGACCAACAAATGTCAGCTCAACTAAACAAATCCGTCAACAAAAGAACAGAGCGGTTGGTCACTTAAGAGCCATATTTTCTACAGTAACAGGATGTGAAGTAATCTGGCTTTAGTTCACACAATTTCCTGGTTGACGATGATGAATTTATAAATACTGATAAACATTACTGCAAACATGAACACAAACATATGTAGGAAAAATATATGTAGTTTCCATGTTCAAGGTTCAAGGTAAGTTTATTACTCCCAAGGGGTAATTAGGTTTACAGCTGGCAGTACAACATAGAATGTCTAGCTTGATCTCATCCTTTTTTTCTACCTTATAAAGCATAATGTTTCCACTTTTACTCCTTACATGACAGATAAAACACAATCCATTACATAAAATGACAAAAGCTACAAACATTCTGTCAGACCCACCTGCCTGCTTATATTTCTATCTTATTGAAATCGATTCAAATAGATCCTAAAACTGGCTTTTTTATACAACTGAACAAAACTTTACAAAGATGAACTGTCTGCTTTGCTTGAACTTTTATATGGAGTTGTGATGTTAATTCTTCTTTTTGACCACAGAGAAACTGGACTGCTGGTATTGAATATTTGTGCCATCAATCATCAAAACCCACCACAGTCGGACAAGCAAATATTAGATGTCATGGGCGAAGCAGTTTTATATCAGCAGTGGTCCAGGATATTGGGTGACTTCAGACTATTAAAACAGAGAACATATAAATTCACTATTAGAAAAACACAGCTGCTGAATCAGCTGCTCTTTGAATCTCTTATGAGATCAGAGGAAGTTTCATTATTGTCAAATAATCTCACAATTATTCTGAATGACTAAAAAGTAAAAGTTCTCCACTTTAGCATGTTTGGCTTATGTTGTACGGCTTAAGTACATGACTAAATACATTTCATCATTTTACAAAAGGGGATGATGAAAAAATGTACTTTTTAAGGTCATTGACATTGTCACATCATGTGTTTTGTGGTTTTTTTGTTCTGTTCATACAATGATCTGCTGTACTTCACCTGCCTTCTCTTCACATCCACCTGCACCCATCCACCAGGATAAGGGGCTTAAACTGTGCATCTCTGCATTAAGGTTTTTACTTTTAATTTATTCTGGCCTTTGTTTAAAGCAGTGTTTAATCTTGGTACAGCAAAGGCAGATTTGCATTAGAGGTTGTTGGCAGTGAGGCTTCACTCCTGAAGAAAGCGATATAGTCTTTTGTGAGCTGCAATAAGCTTTTTAAAATTTTAAGCAGGGCAGCTAAATTTGAGCGATCTTTTGTCTTTGTGTCACCATGAAGTGTTCTGATCAGGTTTGAATTGCTGTTCAGCTGGAACTTTTAAGTGGAGTT
Organism: Cynodonichthys magdalenae; assembly: GCA_031762555.1. NCBI lineage: Eukaryota > Metazoa > Chordata > Actinopteri > Cyprinodontiformes > Rivulidae > Cynodonichthys > Cynodonichthys magdalenae. Next base: position 236,965 of record JARVJO010000269.1, read on the forward strand.
TGCATGTTCTCCCTGCACTGGGGTGGTCCAGAAATGCACATTAATGAGTGTTTGCATACATGGTTTTATGACTTGTCCAGGTTCTCCCCTGTTTCGTCTAATGCTCTTCTGTCTATATTTCTCTTTCTTATTATTATATTTCACTAATTTACCTCGTGCTGTCACTCTCATCCACTTTCCTCTTTCAATATCTTCCTTTGCAGCCCCTCATTGTCTTTGGCCAATATATTTTTTTTCATCTTGGTCTCTTTCTGACCCACTAAAGTGAGAGCCCCTCATGTTTTTCCCATCATGCTCTCCTCCCACCTTGTGGTAAGGCGGTGAACCCCCGGCCGGAGGTATAAAGGACATGATTTACAGGGCCTCTTTGTAAAAAAGGAACACTCAAATGAGCTATCAGTTTTCCAGCTTAGTGGTCCTGTACTTTTGTACAGGTATTACTCTCAAGATTTTGTTCTGAAATTTAAAGATCGCAACACAGCGTGGTCCAATTTTGTCAAGTTGCAGAAGTGCCAAAGTGTATTTCCACATGGGAGGGAAACAGTGATAAAGTTGGTTTTGGTTTTTCCATATGTATTGTGTCGATGTGTCTGGATGGAGTAACTACGATCCAAATCAGGGAAGAGGTGGGAGCAACAGTTAGGTTCAAAAAGGTTACAGTAATGGCACCTTGCGATACTTAACTTTAAAAGTACCAATGACATGTACAGTCTGAGTCAAATGAATGCTGCCTTTTAGTACTTATTACCCAGACTTTCATACAATTTTTATTAATTCTTTTCAAACTTTTAAAAGTAATGCAATGCAGATAACTGTTTATAAGTGATAAATTATATGATAAATGAACCACAAAAAGGCAATGATTTTCTAAGAAGCTACATAAAGAATTATTTATTAGAAAAAAAAAAATAAATGTATGATGATGTATTTGTCTACATATTTTTCAGAAATAATATGCTCCATAACTCTTAAATTTTCCAATTCAGAATTTTTTTCTGAAGTATATGTTTCTGCTAATGACTCAATTATACATTGGATTTAGGTTTTAGTTTGAAAAATAATTTATTAATCTTGGTTCCAGCAACAAAACTCAGTAACTTGGAATATAGAGCAGACGGCTCTAAGCTGGGAAGTCACCAACATACATTCTAGACAGATTTAAGAGGCAGAACGGAAAAACAAGTTTCCTCTCCCTAAGCAACCAGGACAATTTAACACCAGTTAGTGCATTGGAGGAGGTCCATAGTCAATAGCAGAAACGTGTTATGCCTGAAAAACTCTTGTTTACTTTTTTTGGCAGACATATGAATCAGATTGTCTCTTTAATTTTTTAAGACTTAGCTCTGGAATAAATGTCTAATTGTAAAAAGTTGATTTATTGTTACTGGACTGTAAATTTGGGCACAACACAGACATTAAGGTCTGTACTTCATTAAGGTTTGATTTTATATAAATATAAAAGTCATGGAAATAAAAACCCTTCATTGTTTAGATGTAGTAAAAGATTTTGAACCAAATGCTGTATTTTTTTACTGAAGGTGTTTAGAACTAAAATACACATTTGTATGATGATCCTAAGCAAAAACAGTACATTTGAATTAAGTCTCCAATTAGAAACAAATGTGCGATAGTGCAAACCTTTTGTTGTATTACTCTGCAATTGTAATTCTAGAACTTTATAAAGGTGTTTGCTTGCTGATTGATTAAAGTCTGAGTTTTTTCTGATGCTTTAGCAGGTGTGCATTAGCATCTCCTCTCTTCTGTTTTTTTGAAACGTTGCTGCCCAGACAGAGAAACAGACATTCCCCCAGAACAAAATGCTGTCAGACAGCATCCATGTTTGCCTCATAAACTTCACTGCTGGATACACACCACTTTATCTGTAACTCAGAGTCAAAAACAAACCCCAAACAGTCATAAAGTTTACTACACTTACATAACTACAAGGACAAATAGAAACGTGTTGTTGACTCAAATTGCATTTGATTATATAATGATTTTAGTGTCAAATGACATAATAATGATGAGGCCTTTTGGCAGTAGATCATCATGTTTATAATTAACTCTGTGACTTCCATTTGGCTAAATAAATACACATACACATTTTGTTGAACATTATCCCTTACAGACTCATACACTTTTTATTTTTATTAAGAATCATGAAGGTGCATTTGACGTTGAACCAAATGGCATTACATGTCAATGCCACATTCTTACAGTAGCATCAGGAGATTTAATGACACCACAACTCAGTAGGTTACAATAACAGGTTTCTGACTTGCTGTTTTATATAGTTTTGCAACATATTCAAGGGAATTTCCCTTTTTTTCTTCTCTCAGATGTTCTCGTTACGTAATTGAAGGATTGCATCTGGAGCAAACTGATGGCTTTCTTTGACAACAATGTGGTAAACTAATCAGGGTTTAAATGTCCTGTACACAGTGCCTTTAACCTGCTTCCACTTGAAGATTTAAAGTTAGTTTTAGGATCCAGGGCAACAAATAACATCAAGTCCTGGACAAACATAATGCACTGACTTATTTGTCAATAAGGATTGTGACATAGTTTGAAAATATTTCAAATAAACCAGCATTCTTATGCAAATGTACCTCGCCTCTCTGGGAAGTTTTATAGGAGTTAAAACAACATTTTAAGACTCAACACAACCTAAAGTGACTTGTCAACTTTTGCAATAGAATAAAAAGAAAACACCAGTTATTTCCAAGAAAATCCAACTGTTCTTTATATTTTATTCAGCAGAAGACGTGATGATTTCTGCACATGTAAAGGTCAAGTCACTCCCTTAGCACATTGGGGATGAGGTTAGCTTTAAATTGTGGTGAAAAAGTAAAAGATTGTTAAAAAACAATCTGTGAATTGAAAAGAAAAAAAACTCCACACAGCTGAAATGTTGGATAACAATGGTTGGAGCATGATGTCCTGAATCTCAGAGTGACGTATGAAACATGGTTCTTCACTTCTTTATACTCCTGATAATACCCTTTGGACATATAAATAAAACTAAAAGCCTGATTTGCAGATTAGTACTTCAAAGCCTTATGGCATTTTCTTATTTATTTTACTTTTTATAAGGACGGCCAGAACATTCATCAAGTACTTCTGCTGTTCCTCTCTGCTCAGACATCATTAGCTGCTTCAGTGCTGAAAAAATACTGTATTTTCTTTCGAACAAAGACAATGCAGAAAAACTTTCAATCAGGTGTACAAGATTTCATAAACTTTGCTCATCAATTAAACTTGGAAATAAACCCCCAATCATTCTCTCTAGTCTCCCAATTTTTAAATTTTGTGACCAGAAAAAAAACTAGTTTGTTTTAAAACAAACCATACTGTAAAAATGACTACAAAGATTAATAATAAGTACTTACTTAATTGTGGTATAGAATTGAACTATGTGCCTGAAAAATTGATAATACCCTTTAAACGCTTCTGTAAAACTACGTATGTTACCTTCAGTTGTTCTAAAAAAGCTTTATATAAAAAAGATTTATTTGATTTTGCATCATATCTAAACGCAGTGAAATTAGCTTCTGTCCTGAACCTCCTACCGTTTCGGATACTCTCAATTCAGCACGTCTTCACAACAACGCTTCAGGGGAGGGGTGCTCTGTGTTGTGGGAGCTCAGCTGCAGACTGGGCTCCAGGGAGGTGCTATGTACAAATAGGCAGTGCTTTGTGCCAGCAAGTGTTTAGGCAGCTCCACATGGCTACCACAGGAGATTCAATGATTTCTCAAAAATGCATGAATGAGTCAAAACAACACTTTGGGTATGTTTATGATGAGGGAATGATAATATGATATAAAGCTACCTCCCCCACCCTAAACAAAATAATTCTAGCAAGGTGAATCTGACACTTCTACCACCCTTCTATGGCCTTCTTGGTCACATGAAGCAAAATTTCATCTACTTCATTCAGTGAAAAGCAAACAGATCAACGTCATTAAAGGTTTCTCCTGTTTGGCAAAAATTGCAGTAAAGTACCACGGTATAATTTTTAATGAGATTGCTTTCATGCCATAATCTCTTTCTTCCTACCCTTTGCCTCCTATGACGTCTTGATGGGATGAAAAGGTTTGCTCTGTGTTTTTATAGGTGTGAAAAGTTACTGCGTAATAAATTGTCCTAAATGCATGGCCAGCTGTTGTATCTTAAATGTCTGTTATTGAAATATTGACAATGAATGGGAAAATAGTAAGTAGAAGTCTTCAACACACTGACCAAATGTGTTTTTGCTTTACTTTTATTTTCTTAAATTAGATGATTTTAAATGTAGAAGAAAGCTTGAATATAAACTGAAATATTCTGTTGGTTTGAATTAGGTATAACTTTGTTGTAGAGATGTATCTAACTGTTGTATTTTAAGACCTTTATTAAAATATTCTTTGTGCATGGTATTGCATTTAATGTCCAAAACCACTGGGCCCAGGAGCAGTACTGGACCACATAGAAAGAATACAATGTTTTTATTTATTCGTTCATTTTTAAATTAGCCTGCATGGTATTTTATTTAAAAAATCAATCACTAGTGTTGCACATTTTTATTTCTGTACTGATTGAAGCTGTATTAAATACTGTTCCTCCAGTTTTCTGCACTGGTCTTGACTTTCTATGAAAATTGAAAGAGACATATCCTGGATCAGCAATTAGAAAAAATAAAAAGGCTGATATTAATCTATGATGAAATGAAGCCTTGCGACACACTCTGGATTTGTTCTTAACTCATTCGTAGAAAAAGGTCAGGAGGAAACTTCTATGTTTTTAGAACACTTTTTGCAGATGTTGAAATATTTCTTGGAATTATGCAGGTTTGAGGTTGAACAACATGGTTAGTGTGTTATTTTCTTTACTTTGAAAATACTAAAAAAAATATATCAAAACTGTCTTCTTTGTAAGAGGTTGGTTAAGTTGGAAATAAAATGGAGATAAAATATTCAAGCCGTAAGATTTGTGGTCAGGGTTAAGAATATAACAGAAGAATGTAAATGTTCAACTCTTGGTAGATTTTTCTGAGACCAGATATTGTCAGAATATATACAACAAAGAAATCATTTTAGTGGTTTAGAAAACAGCAACAACAAACTGTTTCAAACATACACAATTGTTAAGTGATGACGTTAACTAATTTATTTCAGCTGTCCAAAAGAGATAGATACAGTAATAATAACAGCTGTAAATTAAGGCACATTTTGTCTAAAATATGTTGATGTGTCAGTTTTTGTTCAGTCGTGTTTCGTTTTTGAGGTAACAGGAGACAGATGAAGAACACTGAAAAGAGGAAGTGCGCTTCGGCTATCTTCAGTTTTCTCTCAGAAACTGGTAATGTTGCACATTTCTACTGCTCATTGTGTTTTTTAATATATGCAATGCCAAAAAAGGTGGAAACACTTTAGGGAAGCGTCAGGATATATTTCGAAGTTGCACTGGCGCACTCTTGTTTCTCAAACTTTGAGGCGCCCAGTAAATCTGATGGTACCACTTTTTGTGGTTTGACTCACAACTCCACATCCTGTGTGTGTGTGAATCTGGCTCTGCATGAGCGTCTGTGTTTATGTGAACCAAATGGCATCTGTCAAGTGTCAGCTCCACCCACTTCAGACACTTTAGGGTGAGGTGAGGGAAACAAACACGTAAAAAACAGCAAAGAAACTTGGCTTAAGAAACTAGGTCACCAACTTGACTGAGTTTCCTGGAAAACGCACAGACACAACACTGAGGTGAATTCACAAAACGTGACAAGATTTCCTGTTAATAATGCAACTGAATATTAAAAAAAAGCTGTTAAATAGTAGAATTTAGTTTAAAGACTATTTAGTGTAAATAAACATCTATATGTTTTTGTGTATTTGGTATTTTCTTTTCTATTTTAACTGCTTTGTTTCATTTTCTCATCTCTCTCAATTCTGCAATTACTTTTTATCTAAAACATTGAGTTTAACATCAGATCAAATATAAAATGTAAACAAGACATGTTTAAATAATTACAGCCAGACTTTGCTCTTCTCTTAAAACCACCAGAATGAGGAATTTAGAAGCAAAGTAGACCTGGCATGGCTGTTCTTTTAGAAGAATTATTGTAAACATAAAAAAAGCGTAACAAAATATGTAACGCTTCAGAAATACTGAAGTTCTTTCTGAAATTAAGTCACCTGCCAAAGCAGCTGATGAAAGTGGCGTTATTCAGGCAGCAGCCAGCATTTAGAAGCACGTGTCTGGTGTTTACTAACCGCCAGACGTTTTTCTTGGCAGAATCTAAGGACCTATAAAACCGTAGACGGACTCTTTGCACAGTGAAACTTACCTCTGAAACAAACCCTAATGGAAATGTTGCAGTCACTGGGGATCTCAGCTGGTAGCCACAACTTCTTAGAGCAGCCACTGTATTCCCTCACCTTTTCTCGGATAATAATTCGCTGTCATGCCTTGTTTGGATTTTTCCCGATCAAGTTGAGAGAAAACATCAGAGAGAAGTCTGGGGGATAGAAAAAAACCCATAGAGAGAGGAAACATGAGACAAGCTGAGAGAGAGAAATCAGAGATGTAGAAAGGAAGTGTGAAAATCCATCTTTATTCTTCTCGCCCATCACTTACCAGTTAATGTTAAAGTCATAGCACAACTTCAATAATTGTAATAATTCAATTCAGTTTATTTATACCGCTCTCTTAAGTCACAACATACGTCGTCTCTGGTCACTGTACACAAAAAACAGTCTAAAGAAGAAGCCAGCAGATTGCGTTGAATCACTTCTCCCATCCTGAGCAGCCTTTATGTATATCGGCCTCACTTTTTTTACTCTAACTGACCTCTGATTTTGTTGATTTTGATCACTTACCATATAAAAAAAATCAATAAAGGTTTTGGTACCATATAATATTTTATTGAAAATATACATTGCCTTTATTTTGACTGAGTTGTTTTCAGAGTAAATGTAATGGTAAATTCCTCCTTAGTTGCTTGAATTTAGCTCATACACAACAGAAAAATCTTTATATACTAGCCAAAAATGGAACCACTCTTAAAAATTGTAGACGTTGTAGGTCCAGAGAAGATTACTGCTATACATTCACAGCTTATATTTCAGTAAAATAAATTGTAGTTGAGTTGAAGACAGTGTCAGCTTTCAAAAGTTGTTTAATTTAAACTACTTGGGTTTTGTTTTCTTCATAACTTCACACACACAATGGGAAAAGGACTGACTTTCCCCTGTTCTAACATTGATTAATGTGTTGTGCCTTTCCCAGAGACAGCTTAATAATATTCCCAAAAGAAACAAAGAGCGTTTAGTCATTCGCATATCTGTCTCATATTTTCCATGTCTTCAAACAAAGTAGCATCTCTTAAATTTACAGATCTAGTATTTACATTGGAGGATGTGATTGCTTAGAAAATACTGAATGGTTTTGTGCAACATTTCCAGCCATTGAATCTAAGTCTGGTCGTGGTCGTAAGGTTAGAGCTTCCACTCATTTCCTGCCTCCAAGCTCCAGCAGCCTCATGTGAGCTTCTCTTTCCTCTTTGTGCCCTTTTGAGGTCCCCATGCTAGCCGAGTTAAACCTCTGTCTGTGTTTTTTCTTCTTCTTTTTCTTCTGTTTTAGTGCATTTGGTTCTTATCCTGCTTCCTCCTGCTCCCTGAGGTTTAGGTTGAATCATTCTGGGTTTCCAGCTTCTGGAAAGCCTGTTTCGTGGACTGTACCCCTGAATCAATGAACCAAAAAGGAGGATAAGGACAGAGAGAGAAAATAAGAGCATGATGGAGATTTCTGAGGGTATGCTGAAAAGATTGAAGAATTTGTTTTAGAAATTCATAAGCAACTTCTCTTTGTCTTTTAAATTTGGAATCTTAGGCTGTTTATGCAAGAACTTTTTCCAGATTTTTATCTTAAGGCCCTGTCACATTACATTTTAGACAACTTATGCCAACTTATGAAAAGTTTGTTCAACACTAAAGATGTCTAAACTGAAGATGGAATTAAAAAAAAATCTACTGGAAGCCTTTTTTTGGACCTACATACTGTAATGCTAAGAAATAGATAAGTAAAATAGTCATTACAAAACTTTCATAAGTCGGGGCGGCTGTGGCGGAGTGGTTAGGGGAGTCGTCTTGGAACCGGAAGGTCACCGGTTCGATCCTCCGTTCCAGCGGTCTCAGTCGTTGTGTCCTTGGGCAAGACACTTAACCCGCCTTGCCTACTGATGGTGGTCAGAGGGTCCGGTTGGCG
>JARVJO010000269.1:271024-290652 GCA_031762555.1 Cynodonichthys magdalenae
AAGCAACTTTGGCTGTTTTATATGTATGTCTTTGTTTTAGCTGTCTTTGCAGCCACTTGTGTTTCTTTAAAAATAAAAAGTATTCACATTTGGTCAAGTTTTTTTTCCTTTTTTTTTTTTTTTTTAGCTCTTCAACTCCCCTGAAGCTCAGCTTGTTTTGTTTTAAGGACGTAACTCATAGAATCCAGTTGATTCTTCAAAAACATGGTCCTTATGTCATTAAGCATGTTCTCGAGTTCTTAAATGGTGATATAATTAAAAAGAAATGCTAGCGCCAGCTGACTAATTATATTTTACTGATAAAAAGGTAGGAAAACAAATCAAGTCTACTTGTTTGTGTCTGTTCTGTCCTTCCAAAATAAAAATACATTTTGTCTAACCTGTTGGTCCCCATCTATCTTCACTGATCCAGACACTGCCTCTCATGTCTCACCAGCCTGGTGGCCACGACGGCCTCACCGCATCCAAACTGCACTGCAGATCCCGAGGAGGACACCGTGAGCGGAGGGTTTCACACGTTCAACCAGACGCACATGAGGAAGGCCTTCCAGCTGATGAACGACCTGAGGAGGTGTGTGGACGTCGGTATAGCTTGTCGTTAACCTTGACAACTTCAATTACATCTTCCTGAACTAACTATACAACCTTTGGACTGAAAAGCTCATATTTTTACAATTGTATATGGTTATTAGTTCTTTGCTTGTAATATGTCAGAAATGCAACAAAATGTTTTTCCAACTAAAAATGTTTAATAAAATATCCTTTAAAAAGCCATAAAACAACTTGGCTATGTGATCATGCAAAATCATCTTTTATGGGACAAGCTTCTTAAGTTTGTATCACTTTGAATAACTTAATGGGAGCACATAAAAATGTTATGATACTAAAAATTCCATTCCCCTCTCTTTCTCTGTCACTTGTCATGTTTCAGTAAAAAGTTGCTGTGCGACATTCAGCTGGTGGCGGACGGAGTCGAAGTGCCAGCTCACAGGGTGGTCTTAGCCTCCTGTAGCCCCTACTTCTGTGCCATGTTCACAGGTATGCACAGTCAACTGTATTCCTGCCTTGTGAGTTTGTTTATTTATTTATTTGTTTTTGTGCTCAGTCGTGTTTTGTCTTTTTGCAGGTGACATGAGCGAAAGTAAGGCCCATCAGGTGGAGATCAGAGAAGTGGACGGTCAGACTCTGAGAAAACTGGTGGACTACATTTACACGGCCGAGATTGAGGTTACAGAAGACAACGTTCAGGTGTGTGTATGTTTTAGTAAAGTGTGCATAACCTCAATTTATGTCAAATTTTAAAACCCCCTGCTTTTAAATTTTAACTTCCAGCACTTTTATTTTTTTATTCTGCATTCTTTGAAGAAATTAAAACTTTGCTGCCTGGAAACAAGCATTCTCAACTATCTTTTTTTAGTTGTTGTTGTTCGTCCCTTTCTCCACAAATTCTTCTTTATTTACAGTTTGGATAACTGAGTCAAAGCTGCTGCTCCTGGCAGAAATACCACAGCATTAGTCAGAACTTCCTGGTTTCTGCAAAGGAAACGTGGAAACTGCAGCTCTGACCTTTTCTCTTTTGTGTGTCCTTTTTGTTTTTGTTCAGCAGTTTCAGCACTAATACAATAACAAGCTCCAATATAGTATGTTAACTCTTCTAAGTTTTGATTATTTGTTAATTTAAACAAGCTTTAGGGCTTTCTTATATCTGGTTATTTAAAACATAACAACCACAATGACCAGAAGAACTTTGAAGGTACCTGTAAAAAATATAAATACATTCTTTTTAATAGAAAGAAGTTAAATACCCCTGAGGGAAGTCTGCCAGGATGAGAGCCCACACACATTTGCGTACTATTTAAAGGAAGTTCGTTTTGAATCTGTGATTACTTTGAGTTTTTTCCTTAAATTCAGACTCGTCAAGCTTGAGCAGATGTTGAGCAGAGCTGATGTGAGGCAGGTAATGGTTGTGAGCGGTGTTCGGGCTGAGGACTCGTTCATCTGTGTGGCTTTAACTCTGCTCTGCTCATCACTCAGCCTCATCCAGGATGCTTCCTCTTGTTATTAGTTCAGGAAGCTCGCATAGACAGACATAGGAAATCCTCTCACTGTTAGCAGCGTGCCTCTCTGTTTGCCTCTTTTGTTTGTCTATAATTTGTGTGTTTGGGTATTTTAAACTGATGGCTAATCAACAACAATCTGCTTTTGTACTTTTTTTTTTTTTCTTTTATTGAGTTTTTACGTTTTAAAGTGTGTTGTTTTTGTATTTCCTGTGTTTCACAGCTGCTGAATGTGACTTTCAGTAGGTTTAATGCTACTTTTTAAAAAATATCTTGTTTCTGGGCAGCTGAACGGAAACAATAGTTGCGCTGAAAGTTGGCGAACTTTTAGTCAGTCACGAATACTGACGACGACCTAACTAATCCAGATATCTAAATGTGAAGTGATGCTTCAAAAGGAAGTTTGCCTGTAAATATTATTTTTTTTACATACTTCCTGTGATACAAACTGACAACTGCAGATAATCGACTAAAAACTGCTGCCTTCTATGCTCCAATGCCAAAATTATTCCAAGAAAAGGCCGTGCGTGGCAACAGGTAGTTTGTTTCTTGAAGGCACTTCCGACTTCATTGTTTGAAAAAATATATCATTTATTTCTAACAAAAATAATAACTGATAATTTCTTACAACTTAGATGCAAATGAAAGTTAATCTAATCTGATTTTACAGTTCAAAAAGGTGGTCAAACAATCATTTTACAAAACCTCCTGTCGTCACACCGGACATTTGACAAACACAAAAAAAACATCTCCACCAAGCCCCCCCCAGTGTGTTTTCAATCTCTTAAATTAATGGGAGGGTCTAAAAGTTACTAAAGTAATCCCAAAATTTCCAAATACAATAATTAATTACAGATTTAGGTTCCACATTAACTGAAGTATGCTCCAACTGCCTAAAGAAAAAAACAAAAAATTCATAGAAATTATAATTTGCAAAATTTCAACATAAATGGCCACAACAAATCCTTTTACTTATAAAAGCTTAACTTGGCTCAACGTCTACAGCAAAACATGTTTGGGCAATATCCTGTGTGATATGTTGGCGCTCAGATTTTATGATGTGAACGACTCATAGCAACTACCACACCAAACTTTATCTCAATATCTGTAAACAGATTTTAAATCTGTCCTTTGAGTCTATTTAACGGTACATTTCGGTTAGTTAGATGTTTAAAAACACATGCTACTTTACGCTCCTCCTTTATGCTACTGTAATTTATTTCTAAAATACTTTTTTTTTTTTTCCAGGTTCTTCTGCCAGCAGCAGGTCTCCTCCAGTTGATGGACGTCCGTCAGGTTTGCTGTGAATTTCTGCAGTCTCAGCTCCATCCCACAAACTGTCTGGGCATCAGAGCCTTTGCTGACCTGCATACGTGCACGCAGCTTCTCACCCAGGCCCACGCGTACGCTGGTAAGTGTCGCTCAGTTCACACCACAGAGTTTCAGCCAACACTTTTCACTGCGTCGGCGTGGCAGGCGGTGATCCTTGCGTAATAACGAACTTTGCAAACTTTAAACCGTGAAACCTGTAACATTCTCTGTATGTCCCGGGAGGGCTTGGCGCGTCTGCATGCGTGCGATGTTGTGCGTAACCGCTCCCGTTGGTGGATTTCAGAGCAGCACTTCTCCGAGGTGGTGCAGGGCGAGGAGTTCCTGGGACTTTCTCTGCAGCAAGTGTGCAGCTTGATTTCCAGCGACAAACTCACCGTCTCCACTGAGGAAAAGGTCAGACACAAACCAAGACGAAGGAGACATTAAAAAAAAACCAGCATCTATAGATGAAGTGATGCTCTTCTTATTACCATGTCTGCAGACTTACACAAAAAGTTGTAGTTTGAAATCAAAATGAGTACATTTTAAAGATTTAATCCATTTGTTCTGGTGGTTTTTCTGTCCTCTTAGTTTTTTTTTTTGTTGTTGTTGTCTGACTCTACTTTCCATCCATCTTTCAGGTGTTTGAGGCGATGATCGCTTGGATCAAACACAATAAACCTGCTCGTCTAGAGCACATGCCCAAACTCATGGAGCACGTTAGACTTCCACTACTCTCCAGGGATTACCTTGTAAAGGTAAAATAAATTTGCTAACTATATGTTTTTATTATTTCTTTTCCAAGGAAATAAATGATTAAAGTGGTGTAGGGTTACACGGATAGTTCTTGAACTAATTTAGAAATTTAGCTGAACTGTGCTTTTGTTTGTTTACAGATTGTAGAGGAGGAGGCTTTAATAAAGAACAACAACACGTGCAAAGATTTTCTTATCGAAGCGATGAAGTATCACCTGCTTCCTGCTGACCAGCGGCACCTCATCAAGACAGACAGGACTCGACCACGGACTCCTGTCAGCATCCCGAAGGTACAGAAACGGGCCTCTCAACAGGATCGAGTTTAATTTGGTTGTATTTAAAAAAAATCAGTTTGCAGGGTTTGTTTGGACTCCTTACAGGTGATGATTGTGGTGGGCGGTCAGGCGCCTAAAGCCATCCGCAGCGTGGAGTGTTACGACTTCCAGGAGGACCGTTGGTACCAGGTGGCTGACCTGCCTTCGAGACGCTGCAGAGCAGGTCAGTTTGTGTTGAGTCACGTTTATAAAATGGCAACTTTAATTTTTTTAATATATTTTTCTTTGCTCGCAGGTGTGGTTGCCATGGCAGGTCGGGTCTATGCTGTCGGAGGCTTCAACAGTTCGCTGCGGGAGCGGACGGTGGACGTGTACGACGGAGCGAGGGACCAGTGGAGCGCCGTGGCGAGCATGCAGGAGAGACGCAGCACGCTGGGAGCTGCCGTGTTGGGAGACTTGCTGTACGCCGTGGGAGGCTTTAATGGAAGCATAGGTACATAATACATACTGTTATTAAGAACTACACCTTGAAGTCTTAAAACAAAGACTGAGCTTAAGGCATTTTATTCTGGCATCGTTTTTGAACTACATGTACTTGTATTTGAGTATGACTGTTCAACTTTTTGTCACGAGTTTAGATGGATGACCTCGTCTCGTTAGGGTTGCAGTTGTCTGGTGTGTTCCTTGGTCTTCATGATGCTGTTTAATCACTAGTTTTCTGAAACAAACCTTTGACAGGATTAAATTACAAACCGTTAGTTTGTTTACTAATTAAGTTAATTTTGATTATAATTAGTTGGATTTTGGTTAGATTTTATTTGTAAACCACATCTTTTCTTTCCCCAATGCAGTACTTTCCTTTGAATTTTGTGATTCTAAACATCACAGGAAAAGCTCCAAATTTAAAATTTTTTTCAAGGCACTGTAAGCTTGAAGTCTGAGATCAAAGCACTCTGCTGAGAAAATTGAGGACTGTGTGATGACAGAGCTTGATCTGTAAGAGTTTAACATACAGCTCTGGAAAAAATCAAGGGACCACTTTAAAATGATCAGTTTCTATGATTTTACTCTTTATATGTTTGAGTAAAATGGACATTATTTTATTCTATGAAGAAAAAATTGAGTATTTATTTGCAGAAAATGAGAAATGGTCAAATTGAGGACAAAGATGCAGAGATTTCAGACCTCAAATGATTCACAGAAAACAATTCATTTAGAAAAAACAATACTAATGTTTTAACTTGGGAAGAGATCAGAAATCAATGTTTGGTGGAATGCTGTCCACCAAATACAGAGAAACTGTGCAGTGATCTCTTAATTTCTTCCAGAGCTGTATTAGGAGGTTGATGTAATGTGTATAAAAAAAAAAGCAGTTTGATGTTTGCTTTCTGTCAGGATTCATACATCAGCAGATTGGACCTGCGCTGATGTTCTGAAAACAGTTTGCCTTTCTCATTTTGTACTGTCACGGCCTAACATTTTTGTTTTTGTCCTCATCCGTCTGCTTTTGTTCCAGGTTTGTCGACTGTTGAGGTTTACAGCTATAAAACCAACGAGTGGCTGTACATCGCCTCCATGAACACCAGACGCAGCAGTGTGGGCGTCGGGGTGGTCGACGGTAAGGCTTCGAGTTACCCGAGTGAATTTTTAAACAATAAAGTACAAACTCTCAACTAGTTATTTTGTTTGTGTTCCTGCAGGTAAGTTGTATGCGGTCGGGGGTTATGACGGTGCGTCTCGTCAGTGTCTCAGCACGGTGGAAGAATACGACCCGGTCTCTGATCAGTGGTGTTATGTGGCCGACATGAGCACACGGAGAAGTGGAGCAGGTACCAACATATGAAGATCTAAATGATCCAAAATAAGTGATTTATCTGCTTTCCTTACTTTTAAAAGTTGTACATGACCAGAAGTGATGTTTCATCAAATCAGTCACCACAGCTGTTTTACACAGTGAAGCTGTTACAGCTCCATCTAGTGGACAACTTGTGCAACAACACCAACATATTTCATGTTTGTTCAATGCAATAAAAAAAACTTTGATCTGTTTTAAACTAAACAAAACATTCAATTCTAAACCAGGGTTGCAAAAATGATTAAAAATTGTTAATTTCATTTTGAGTTGCTTTGTTACTTTTACAGTTGGACCCTTTTAAATTAAAAGATGTATTAATTTTGTTTATTTACTCGTTTTTGTGCAGGTGTGGGCGTTTTGAGCGGCCTGCTGTACGCAGCAGGAGGACATGATGGTCCTCTGGTGAGGAAGAGCGTTGAAGTGTTCGACCCGCAGAGCAACACGTGGAGGCTTGTCAGCGACATGAACATGTGTCGAAGAAACGCAGGTGGGATTGCAACCAGTACTGCGGTCATCATCAGACGCTCGTTACTAAACTGTCTGTGATTGCTGAGTCAGATCAAAGGATATTTTTAATAGTATTAAATATCAAGATTTTAGTGAATTATTATCTGACTTAAAAGTACTCACTGTGTCATCGCTCCAGGTGTTTGTGCCATTAACGGGTTGCTGTATGTCGTCGGAGGAGATGACGGCTCCTGTAACCTCTCCTCTGTAGAGTTTTACAACCCGGTCACAGACAAATGGAGTCTCATCCCAACCAATATGAGCAACGGGCGCAGCTATGCCGGTAGGTTGGTGATCTCATGCGTCTAAGAGAGAAAAACTGAAACGAGGTGGGCTCATTCTCTTCTCTTCTGTTTTTTTTTTCTCGCTGTCCGTCACTCCTGCAGGAGTCGCAGTGATCGATAAGCCGCTATGACCCAGGGCCTCCCGCAGAACCAGCTCCACATCCACCATCGGCTTCGCAGAAACTCAAACCAATGTTTGAAGCGAGCCGACGGGAAAAGCAACGCCTGAAAGAAGTGTTGTCCGTAAAGATGAGACGCCGTCAGAGATTAAAGCCGCGAGTCCCGACTGAGCTGTTAGCTGTTGTGTCAAAAGTCTTTCTTTTAGCCGCAGCTGTGGGACCCTGGATTCAGACGAACTTCTAGAAGAAAGTTTTCAAACCACGTAACTAGAAGCTATGTCAAACCGTTTCATGTCAGGACATTACTGAAGCAAACGGAGACAAAATGTTTCAGATATACGGTGTAATAATGGTTAAGTGTCAAACTTCCTGAAAGCTAAAAAGAAAAAAAGCTTTTAGGACAGCTGGCCACAAATCACATTAAGCATTCAGCTGCATTAATCTTTATGTTGCACTGATAACTTTTTTTTTAATTATTATTATTCAGGAGCATTATTTAAAATCCTGAGTGTGCGTTGAATTTATTATTTTTTTCCCTGTAGGACTTGCGCATCTTGTCCAGCCTGCTTCTTAAAATCTAAGAGTTGAGCTGTTTGGCTGCTTTGACTGTTTACGTCTTTGACTGTCGTACCAAACATCCACCTCAACAGTATTCCTCCTCAACCCCACAGCATTTGGCCCAGAGCAGCAAGATTATAAACAGAATGCAGAAAACTATATGCAAAAAGTGTATTTATTGTTTTTTTTAAATGCTTGTAAAATAAGTTTGTAATCACTGTTGTGGCTTCAGATCAGCTGTTTGGACTTTTGTGGAAAAACTACTGATGTTCTGATCTCTTGCACTGACCGCTGCAGACGGAGTGTCTGTCTCACTCGAGTTTTTAAAAGCCAATAACTTCATCAGATATTGTAAGAAAAACAGAGAACAAAGAGGTCGTGCCAGTCACAAATCAGAGGCGGAACAATGCTGGAGATGTCTTTAGTTCTGAAAAGACATATTGAATCATGTTTTTTTTTTTTTATATCAATGCACTGTAAAAAGATCATGTTAAAGATACAGGTTTTATTTATTGTTTGGCTTCGTTTAATTCATAGAATTTGTTCATAAAAGTGAGATTCTCTATGACCAATGCGCATTTATTCAAATGAAGGCAGTAACGTTTCAAATGTGCCATGGCGATTTGCTCATGAAGAATTTCTTTGGTGTGTAATTTAAAGCCAATTTTTGTTTTCTACCGTTATCATTTCAGTCCCTTTTAGAAAGAAGCACATAAACCTAATAGGATCGTACAGTTTTATTATATGACCTGTTTGTTCAAATGTCCGTGTAGCTTTGTTTTTTAGTCTTATAGGTTGATTCAGTTGTCAAGTTTCCAGACAGGTTTTTACTGGTGATTACTGTAAATTACAGTTATATGAAGGAGTTATGGGACCAGTTTATTAACACTTTGTGCTATAAAGCTTGGTACCAGATTAAACATTTGGTCAAAAAAAAACACAGCACAGTGCCCTGTTGACCTGCTGAAATGTGACACAATTTGTTTTTTTTGTATTTATTTGCTTCAAGTTGGGCTTTATATTGAGCATAAAATAACCCTTAAAAAAAAAGACTGAAACTACATGCAATTTCTGTAAATGAATGGTATTTCAAGCACAAATATACATATGAAAGCCTTCCACTCATGAAAGAATGTTAATTTTTTTAAAAATACTGTCTTTAACATTGTTACACTATAAACACAGTCATCAGCAATAAACTACAACTTGACTCAGTCTGATGTGGAAGAGCAAAACAAAGAAAAAAAAATAAACACTTGTATAAATAATGTTTATAAGTTTGTGATAAATTACAGATTCCACTACTGAACGAATGTTAATCATGTGAAGTTATAAGATGATGCAGTTTTTATATTTTTCATATAAACTGTTAACATTGTGACCAAAACGTTTGTTGTGCTTTTATTGACGCAGTGTCACTGTGGTGGGCGTGGTCTTAGTTTTAGCATTAAAAAAAAAAAAAAAATTTATTTGAACCATACAACAAAAGTATACATAACACAAACACTTTAAAAATAATTAAAAGAAAATTATAGTCACAACATTTTTCCACAAAAGTAATTAAAACAACATAAAACAGGTGCCAGAGAGCCTCAAGTTAAACCCAATTAAAACAACAAATCATCCAAAATTCTAAGTTGGCCTATTAGCATAGTTAGCCGTAGCTGCAGCCCGTCCGGTGACATGGTATCACGTGGCCACGCGATAACGCATTCCCACGCAATAATTATCACGTGGCCACAAGATAATTTTCTGCAGTCTGCTTGAGGTTCAATCTAAAAGTATAGCCTAATAGTTCAAAGATTAATGGGCTATTTTTGAGATTACATTCAAAGCCCTAGTTGAGTGTCAGGAAACAGATTTTTTACTGTGTTCCTGAACGTTACAAAACTCCGTTCAGTCACGTCCTACAATATAAATGAATGTAGTTTATCTTTCACTTAAACTCACATTCAGGTACGAGTCCCTCATAACAATGTGTAATTGAGTGTATTACGTGAATACAGACGTGGACAGCGACCTATTTGAATGTCATATTTCATCCCTAGATTAAAATAATCTGAATATATATTATATATAATATATTTAACATTTTATATATTATTTATTATATTTATCATTTTAGTTACTGAATTTAATCATCTCCATGTTGAATTAAATTTATGCATTTGTTTTTTTAGGTTTGTGACACCATCTTGAGCCATTCACAAAGCATCTGATCAGTGCTGCTGCAGGCAGACAGGTTCCTGCAGGACCACAGTTCTCCAGTTCACCACCATGAAGGCCATGAACCTGGTTTTAATAATGTGCTAAATACCTCCACAATTGATCAATCAGTATTTCCCGGCAGTTCTGTGAACCTCTGGCAGCTCATGGTAAATTATTAAAACTTTGTGTGAGACAATTTAATCACATTGACAAAATAACAGGATCAATTTAAATTCTGTAGTAATGAGTACACTGATATAGATTACTAGTAATCTAAAGCATTGTGTATCAGAATTACTAGAAATATTTCACCTTCAAAATATTTTAGCAAATAATCTTGGTGGGTTATGCTTAAACTTTTTTTTTAATTCTGGAGATTTAAGTAAATATACTAGATATCCACTTTATGAAAGTTATTTATCAGAATATTTAATTTTACTTTAAAAGTGTTTTACTTTAACTTGTGATGAAGGCAGATCAACCTGTTTTTCATTTGACTCAACAAGCAAGAAATTTCATGTGGCAAGCTTGGAAACTTTATTTTTGTGTGTAAATATTATAGTTTCCTATTCATTTTTTATATATATAGTGAAAAAAACAACAGAAAGCGCATTCACAAAGTAATAAAACATTTATAGATGCATCCACAATACTGGTGTGACTAAAACAGAGCGTTACATGTGATTAGAAAACGCAGCCGAGGAACCTGAAGCAAAAACCCAAAGATGTCTTAAAGGTTATCTTTATATTTTCAGTAAAAGTTACTGCTGTTAGAAGAAAAACTGATTTTAAACCTTAAATTCAAACTAAAAGACATACTCTTAATAATTAATTACTCTTTATTACAAATTATTTTTCTTCCTCAATGTTACCGTTTGTTTTAAGAATCAGATTCAGCTCCGACTTTGAAGACATCTTTGAGAACTTGAGAAATCCCTCAGGGATGGTAAGTTTAAAGCATTGTGTACACCAACAAAGACAAAAACAAACATTTACAGGTTACAACATGAGAACTACATGTGAATTTTACCACTCTGCTGGAGATTAACTGGAAAAAAAAAAAAAAAAAATTAGTTTTCCACAGAGTTTAAGAAACTGAGGCGCCAAACGAGTAAAAAGTAAGGAGATGAGCAGTTTCCACTTAAAAAAAAAAAAAACTGGAATGTTTTCAGACGTCCATCGTTGGCTTTTCAATCCTTGCTACCTTCATGTTTTTGTAATATTTTGGTTTTCAGCAGTGCACAAATGATGCAGTGGTAAAAACACATGAAAGGAGAGCGATTTAAGTTAAAAAAAAACATATATTGTAACTTAAATCACACCAGAGTCATTTCAACAACTCAGATGACCCAAAACATGTTAAAACCTTCGACGCAAACTTTTATTATTGCTGCTTTTCATGGCACAAATAATGAAAATATTCTGTTTTACGTACAATTATGTTCTCTGCTGCCATGCAAGCTCACTACAGTACTGCTTCTAGATTAGCTTATATTACAGAGCAGGTTCAGGTGAGAGACTCAAACACCTACGGCTGGTTTTAGTCAGTCGATACAAAAGGTTTGCTAAAGTTTTTCACAAAATAATAGAATTAGCCACGTTTATATTGACAATACAAAACACATTCTCGGGTTATCACAAATGTAATAAACCAAAGGGGAGCAAACGTGATGTTTGAAATAATTTAAACATGTCTTGACATTCATTTTTTTAATGTATATACAGGATATTTATATTTGTATAGAAGTAGTGCTTAATTTCTACAAATACAAATGGGGGAAAACAAACTGAAGGGCTGCATTCTGTGAACCCTGTGCAAAATAACATCTTTTTTACATCAAACTTGACGGCCTCACTAGCAGACACAGCTCCCCCCTCCCTCCCCAAATATTCAGAATCTTTTTCTCATTCATAG
Organism: Cynodonichthys magdalenae; assembly: GCA_031762555.1. NCBI lineage: Eukaryota > Metazoa > Chordata > Actinopteri > Cyprinodontiformes > Rivulidae > Cynodonichthys > Cynodonichthys magdalenae. The sequence continues at coordinate 282,870 of JARVJO010000269.1, forward strand.
CTTTTGTTTCAACCATCACATTCACCATCGACTGCAGCAAAATAAACAGCTGCTTCATCAACCGAGAGGTTTTAAAAATCCCCGTCGTTCAGCCGCAACCATCAAACACCCCGCTTCTTTAAAAATTCCACAGTGAAGCATCAACAGTCTGTCATTTAGGTTAAAAACATCGTCACCTATAAATAAACAAAAACAAGCTTGTTGAATGTGCTCAACCTTCACTCAGACTTTCAATGAGTCACCTGCTGTCAGGAAATCAAATCAGGTTAAAACAGCGTCTCCCTCTGTGGTAAAAATCAGTGCCGGCAGGTTTAATCAATCAGTAACCTCATCAGTTTCTGCCAGAACTGATCTAACTTATTGTCCGCAGACAAAACGCTCTGAGATTTAACAATGATGATTAATAAAGTTGCCTTTAAGTGCTGTCCGCTTTAGCAATAAGAGAAATAAAGCTGAAGAAAAACAGTTTTCAGTCAGAATGATGTCTCCAACGCTTCAGTTTGTCATGTTTAAAACCCGATGTGACTGTGCTAATTTGTTAAAAAAAACAACAAAACTTTACACTATGTGAAACAACCCAAATAAAAAAGTGTCATGATGTAAAATAACAGTCCTTGAGCTGTCCAATGAGACATCTTGGTAAATGAAGTCCAAAAATAAACACGTGAAAAAACAAAACAAAACTGAATATCCACACGTGACAGGAGTGTGAAGTCTTGACAAACAGTGACGGTTTCCCTCCACGATGAGCTGCTGCAGATATGAAGTTCAGATTAAGGCAGCAGGAATCAGCTGAGGCTCACAGTTCAGCTTCTGCGGTCACGTCATGAAAAAAATAATAAAAATCATCGTTTTCGTTGACTGAAACACCAGGTTTTAAAACTCTGATTAGGTGAAAAAATCTTTGTTAGTTGAAATCACGTTTGGATCTTATCTATTAATTGCAATTTGAAGTCTTTCAGCATGACGTGACGGCAGCAAACCAAAAGAAGGTGAAGGTGGTGGTATGAGGGGTCTGAGGGGGGTGTGCCAGATGTGGTGACGGCCGATGTGTGCGATCGTAGCGGTTATCTTCGGAGGAGCTAGATGGATTTGGAGGAATCTTGTTTGCTGATGAGGACCTCCAGGAGGCGCAGTTTGGCCTTGATTCTCTTGTACTCTCTGTACTCCTCCAGCATCGGTACCCGGTCCTCCTTCTGAACGTTCCTGTGGGACGAGAAAAATCAACTTTTACGAATCAGACGGTAAAAATAGAAGTCACAACAGCTGTGTCGTTTCTGCAGGAAAACAGGAAACATCTGTCAGCAGCTGCTTTAACAGAACCTCCTACCTTCCATTATGCTGATAAAAATCTTCCTCAAACTCCCGGATGGTCTTCCTCAGTTTCTTCTTCTCTGCTCTGGTCTTCCACAGCTGTTCCAGCAGCTCTGGCCTAAAGGATGATGGGATATGTAGTTATAACACAGATGCTGAAGACTTTTTTTAAAAGTCTGTGGTGGTCCTGGTGTTGTGGTCTTACATGGACGATGCGTTGGAGCTGGACAGTCGCAGGTCCAGAGCCAGCCTCCCCGACCCCTCCTCCATCTTGCTCTGCTCGTCGGGTTGGTTCGCCGAGCCGCCCGTCGGGGTCACGGCGTTGAAGGCCATAATGACCTCGGAGTTCTGCATTTCTCCGCCGCTGCTTTCCCCTTCCTCCTCCTCCTCCTCCTCTTCTTCCTCCTCATCCCTCTCCTCCTCCCTCTCCACTTCCTCTCCACCTTTCCGCTCCTCCTCCTCCTCCTCTTCTTTGATCTCCTCCCAGAAATGAGCAGTTTCGCCCTCGATGATTGGCTGCAGGGTTTGGCTCCGCCTCTTGCTAGAAGGAGACACCTGGAGCGGAAGGGAGGTGAGAGGAAACCTGTTAACATTCTGTTGGTTTCAGTGATAAAACAGAGGCTGTGTGTGGTTTTCTTACAGTGACGGGTGTGATGCTGACTCTGGTGAGCATCTGTTTGACCAGCCTGTAGCGATCATAGAGAGGCTTCACCCCCAGACGCTCCTCTCTGGTCACCTGACGACACAGGGAAAAAGGTTTGAATCCCGGCGGATGAAACCTGTGCAGGTTTTGAGGATGTGGGTGAACTTACCGGTCGACCATGCAGGCCTTCATAGTGCAAGAGGTTCTTCTGGAGGACCATTTTCTCACAGGACAGTTGTTCTTTGGTCATCTTCTGCACAGACAGTGATGTTAAACACTTGTGTCGGAAGAAATCTGAAGACCCACAATGTCTGACGCGTGAGGTCTTCAGATTTCACATTTCTAGTGTTTAACAACTTAACAAGAACCTTTGTTAGAAATGGATATTTCTGTATTAATATAAAAACAGCATAAAAAAGATTAGTTAACACTTCTAATAAACTGAATACAGTTTTGTAAAGGAATCCTTTAAAACTAAACTGAAACATTCGTCTTATTTTTGCTGCATTTCAAACCTAATTAAATATTGTTTCAACAGAAAAACACTGGACTGCTGTTGCTCATCTGTTATAATATTAATTAAACCTGTTATAATAATAAATTGTTATAATGTCTGTTATAATAATGATAAAAATCTCTTATAATTTAATCTGTTATAATAATAATATAATAAAAATTAAGGTGCAGACTAACACATAAAAACTATTAATGACAGGCTGCTGTCCAACAATATGAATACCAATATGTGCTTTGTTCTGTTATTCAGTTCAGTGGTGTCCAGTCCTGGTCCTTGGGAGCCACTGTCCTGCATGTTGTAGAGGTTTAACTGTTCTTCAGCAGGTCTTCACGTTCTGCAGAGGCCTATTAATCACTCATTAATTCAAAGCAGAGAAACATCTCAATCATGCAGGATCCTGGTTTTTGAGGACCAGGATTGAACACCTCTGATTTAGTTATTATTCATGTTCCTGCAAAGAAAAGATGTGAAAACAGTTTACAACTACTATCCTTTTTTGCTCCTCACCTTGATGTCATCAGGCCATCCGTCCTCTTGTCTCTTCCCTTTGACCCTCCGCTGGATCAGGTCCAGTGTTTCCTCCCTGGTGGGACGTGGACCCTTGACCTCTGCATCGTGATCCAACGTGGACCCAAAGCTTTTGGGCAGAGTGTTGCTGCGAGGGCGGGTCTGCGGGTCGAGCTCTCTCTCCGCACAGTGTTTGGCATCTAGGGAAAGATGAAAAAGTTGGACACAAAAAAAAATATATATAAGAAAAATGAAGTGTCAAGGACAGAGAAGGTAAAGTTTTTAAAAACAGCTGGAGAGTCCAAGTGTGCAGCGATATATTAGACAACTGGTGGAAGTGAGCAAATCACCAAGAAGAAACATGCATAAACAACACAATACAGTAAAACAGTTTTATCACAAAAAATAAGGACACTGGGGCAACCAGTGGAGCTTCCACTCAGCTGGTTGATCAGTTCTGAAACAAACTATTTTTGAGCAGAGTTCGTTTGAACACATTACACCTCAGTGTGTTTATTTTAAAAACAAATTCCCCCTTCATGTTACATCTCTCCATGTATTATTATTTATCCCATGCCAGCATGCTATCTGAACCACACCAGAACAGCGCCCCTGACTGACTGTTAGTAGTGTTTGTAAAGTCTACTTACTGGGGGGTTTGTACTTACTGAGGTCATACGGTCTAGAGCTCAGGCCTGAGGAGGGGTGGAGCGGGAGGGTGGGACTGTGATGGGGAGGTGAGCAGACAGAGGAAGAGGAGGAGGAGGAGGAAGGGGAGGAGGGAGCAGGGTGGCGTCTGTGTGAATGGAGCAAAGCCTGGTGCCTCAGCGTGCTTCTGGGTAAAAGGTGGTGCTGGCGTCCTGGTTGGGCCAATCAATCAATCAATCAATCAGTCGTTGGGCAACAGAGGGAGGAAAGTGGAGAGCGGGTGCTCGCGTTATTGTTTTTTCTCAGTTTTGATTTGAAACAGAGACATGTTTCAGCCACTGCGTCCTCTGAAAAGGAGAGCAGTCACCTCACAAGAGAGGAGGTGGACAAGCGACCTGAGGCTGATTCAGTACGGTGAAACGATTCACAGGATTATCATCATTATTGTTCACATTAACCAGGATTTTCTGACAAGTGCCAGTTTATGCAGCTGTTTTTTCTGATTATTAACACAATTTCTAAGATAAATGATCTTCCATAGCGTCACCTTACTGAACTCATCCTGCAGGTTTGGATGTGGGTTCACAAGGACGCACCAGCACACAGAAGGGTGGGAGCCACGCATGTGAGAGCCACCTCAACCCCGAACATGTGCATGTCTGCTTTGTTAGACCAGCATGCATGTCATGTAGTTCCAAAGGGTCAAGAGGGTGAGAAATGGGTCAAACCGTGTGATGATGAACAGGATGACCCACACTCTTACCCCCCCCAACAGACACACAAAGATGCACATTTACAGAAAGAAAAGAACAAGTGGATCTACCTTTAATCTGTCTGCGGATCTTGGTCAGATCAGTCATCCATTTCAGGACTTTGGGGTTAGCTGCCTTGTCTGCATGAGAGGGCTGCACACAGAAACGTCAAGACAACAAATGAGTCTTAAAAATGCTAAAGATTACATCATCAGTACTGATGGTAAGAAACATGTTGGAGATGAAAGAGTCTAAATTGTGCTTTAATGCAGTTTATCACAAAAACATACAATTTCAGGGCAAAAATTTAAAATACCTCTTCAAAACTAATTAATCAAATGATTAAATTAATAACATATTGCTGTTTGTTCAAACATGGTTCTCCATATTACTTCCTTTTTATTGTCTTTAGATAAACCATGCGAGGAAGGCAACCAGAGCAACACTTAAGATCTTTGTTTGGGTCTCAGTGCAGTTTAGAAACTCAAAGCCCTAAAACTCCCCTCATCAGATCTGTAGCTATATGAAGATATGGAGAAGTGGGAGATTAGTTCGGACTTATGTGATTACTAGATATTTTTGTAATCAAACTCATTATGTGAGCATTAGCTGATTGATTTTATTTGTTTGTACCTTATAGTTCCTTTCCTTCTCAAACTGCTCCTCAAACTGCTTGATTTTCTTCTTCAGATGCTGAAGCTTCTTGGTCAGCTGATGAGTCACTGAATCTCCCCTCATGGCCTCTCTGGAGCCAAACGACGCTCGCCTCGGCCTGAGGACACACACGTGTATACATCACCTGGATTGGAAACGTCATTCTAATCTTCAAACACTCAAGGATCTCAGATATGCATCGTACCTCGGAGCTTTAGTGGGCGAGGTGGTGTCTGGGTCCTGTTGGAGGAAACGCTGGGTGCAGTGCGCTCCGAAATCCAGGAAGCGCCGTGCCAGAATGTGAGGATGGGTGCGTGAGGACGACGGGGAGTCGACCGGCCCTCCCTCCCTGACGTCCTCCTCGCCGTCGTCCTCCAGGGGCAGCAGGGGGAGAGGGACCATGCGACCCGCAAGTGGGGAGAGCTGGGCCTCGCCGTTCTCGCTATCATCCTGCCAAGATTTGAAAGCTGGAACAGGATCTGGAAAAACAGGAGGTAAAGGATAAAATGAGGGATTAGTGCAATCAACCAACTAAAAAATAAAACATAGCCCCACACTAACAAAGCCCTGCATGTAACACTGAAGTAGTTCATTATATTATGTTCTTTATCTTTATGTTAAACCTGCCTGAAAATGTCTGATAGTTGAGCATGAAAAAAAAAAAAGGAGGAAATTGTGTGAGAAGGGTCACAATGATGAGACAAGGACAAAGCTTAATGGTAGTGTGAGTTGGTGCAATCAGAACAAACGGTGCACTGAACCATCCACTCAAGATAAAAACTTTCCTCCTACAATATTAAAGTTGAAGGAAAAGTTGTTGACATGCAGGCGTTTCTTCATCCCAGAAGTGTTAGTTTCTCCTATATTAGCAGCTGCCGGGAAAATCAGTTTGACAGGAGGTGGACCCGTGGATGGACGCGGATATGGAACTACTTACCCTGACCTTCTTTTTGCAGATGCATACATGAGAAGTCGATGGAGGGGAGGTGGAGATGGGAAGGGGGTGACGCTGGATGGGTGGAGGAAGAAGAGAAAGCAGGAGGGACAGGGAGAGAAGTGGCACAGAGAAGGAGCAGTGAGGTCAATCATTCATAACTTCATCCACCAGCATTCAGCCGATCTGTACTTCTAAAACAAGTCTGAACAGAGGAGGAGAACCCAGGTACGTAGGTTTCAGAGCCTCTAACAAATCATGAACACAAACACAGTGAAAGAGTTGTTTGCGTTAAACAGGATGGAAGCTTCAGGTGATAATTTTACAGTTTGTTTGCTCTTCTACAGAAAAGTTAAACCAGTTCAAGAAATTTTGGTGAAGAAGAAATGTGGACAGACTTATAGAAAACACTTCACACAGAACACACCAGCACTTTCCTCAGAACAACCACCTAAAATGTGTTTGGACTTCGATTTTTTAATCAACTATGATCTAAAATATTCACTTGCTTCAATGCAAAATAAAGAGATTCTAAAAGCATTAATAGATGATCCAATAACAGATTTTCAGTACTGGATACTTGGGTCTCAAAGCACATTTTGTACATTTGTTACAAATACATTCTAGTTGCTTTATAAAAATGAAAACAGGCTATAAAAATATAAATAAGATAATGGGTTGGCAAACTGGCCAAATGTATTTAAATGTTACCAAAAGATGCTGTTAGCACACAAAGAAATGAAAAAGAACGAAAGCTCATATAAGGTTGAATTTTAATAACTAACTTAGTAAAATTGTACAAAAAGTGATTGTGAACTAAAAATTGTACCAACAAATTTGGCTGAGTCACTCCACTAAACTGTCAGAAAGTAATTTGAATCATTTTAAAAATTCTTGATGTTTTGTAAATTTTTTGGATTTTAAATAAATTAACCAGATAAATATTTAGTTTAAACAAATAACTTCAGACTGGATGGAATATTTATCTTGGATGAAGCCCACCTGAGAGGAGCTGGAACATACCTTCCCACTGGTTGTCGGGGAAAAGCTGGAGGTGGGGGCTGCGGGCAGAGTGTGGTTGGCATGGCGACAGATGGTTCCTGTTGGTCTCGCTGGTGTTGGCGTTGTGATCGCAGCCGAATGGATCGGAGTCCTGAAAGCCGGAAAGAGTCGAAGAGCACATAAACCAATCAAAGGAATGAGGAGCACAATTTAAATTATTTAACCGAAGAAACTTTTAGAAAAGATAAATATTAAGAAACTAATAAAAAAAAATCAGGTTTTACGAACTAATCAATTATAAAGTGGCAACATATCGCCTCTACTTACACAGTTTATGGTGACAGTCTGCTCCATGGTTTCTAAGTTCTGATTGTCCTGCCTGAAAGAAAAGATCCAGTTGATTAAAATACAGAAAGTTACAGCAAAAACCAAGAAAACGATTGATATTCCTTCATGAGCTGCAGCTTTGCTTTTGTCTTTCACCTCTGTGCTGTGCATTATTTTATTACGCTTTGCTGTGTGAATTATTGTGAAGATTTTTCCCCCCCATGTGATGACCAGTCATACCACAATCTTCCTGAGAATAGGACCGTGGAAGGTGTGAATAACAGCTGAGGAGGAGTCACTATAGTTACACAACTAAAAAAAAAATCTTTCCACATCCCGAAGAACTAATCCTGAATGTTTTACCAGTTAATATTTAAAGTGGGAAACGTTCTGCGTTTGTACTCAAAACTAGAGTTAGAATTTAAAATTGTGTGTGAAAGTATATTGACACATAATGATTAATAATGGTATATTTTTGCCACAAT
>JARVJO010000269.1:290752-327300 GCA_031762555.1 Cynodonichthys magdalenae
GCTGAAAATTAATTAAAAAATGAATAACTGTTTTATAGGATTATTAGCAAAGTTTTGCAGCCTCTTCCACAGATACATTGTGAGTAAAACGCTGAAAGTCTTATAGTAAGAGTAAAAAAAAAAAACGGCTCACCTGGCAGTGTTAAAATTGTTCTCATTATCTCGGACCGTCTCTGCATCCAGGTCCATTCCTGAGCTCTCCTCCAGGATGACAGTGTCGAGAAAGCTCTGAGAAAACGAGTAAAATAAATAAACCATGGTGCGATAAAACCGTCTCAGAGGTTTAAAACTGAAGAGACAAAAGGCCCAGAAGAGAAACTGAAACTCATCAGAGGTCTGCTTCAAACAGATGTATCCCAGTTCAACAAATTGTTTCACTTCCTCTGACAGGGAATGGTTTTTTTGTGCTTTCCCTAAACAGCTAAATCCCAAAATGATGTGTCCCAGAGGTTACTGATTACAAAAACGAAAGGTGGGGGATATTTTTAGATGAAAATAGTCACTTAATCTCATCAACACTGGTCTAATTATTGTCCCTCTTTTAAGTAAAAACTTCAAATCTAAAAGTAACAAACAGGTCGATCCAAAAGGGCTTTAGGAAAAGCTTTTAAGCACTAATGGTAGGTTTCAGTGTACTGATTTGGAATAAATAACACTTTAAATATCAAGACTGAAGCTAATCCTTTGAACCAAGCTGAACTACACGTTTTATTCAGTGGAAGTCTTCAGTGAAAGTTGGCCTGAATAGCAGGATGATGATGATGATGTGTGTGTTTTAAGACCAAAAGGGTCCAATCATCCGGCATCAGGAGGTTTCTAGTTATGTTCAGCGTCTGCTGGATTTAATCATTTATCTCATGTTTAAAAAGTTAATTTTCTATCCAGATGAGTAAAATACTTACTGCATAAATACCACACTTGACCTGGTTCTATTTATAGAAAGTAAATGATGTGAGTCACTGTCTGTCTTTCACCTATAAATTCTGTGAAAAAATATATATATCCAGGTTATTTTTTTCCCTCCTCTGTTGTGAGATTCAAAAGGCTTTTTGATTTGTCTTATGCTTGATTGGGGCGGCAACGTGGAAACGCTTGAATTCCACAGTGATGATGAGATTTACTAAAACAGTTTGTGATGTGCGCTGAGAAAATATGCACAGAGCGATGGCTTCCTTGTAAATAAACAAGACATTTCATGGGTATAGATGCAACACATTTTGCTTTGTTTACTGTAATTCCAAGTAATGGAACCTACTTAGTGTCAAAAATTTACTATTCAAGGACTAGTATTCCTGAAAGAAAACAGCCTCTGGCTTCGTATGGAGGCGATTTGTGTGTGTCTATTTCTTTAATAACTGTTGCCGTCTCTTCCTCTAAATGTCCAGCTAATGTAGCAAGTTGAGAAGAACAGACATATTGTGCAGACGATAAACATTCTGCCTTAACATGAACAGATACATTGGAACAGGAAAGGGCCACACTGAAACTGGGCTCTCTCTTGGTGTACCTTGAGGTTGTTTTTATTTTTTTTTTGGAAACAGTTTGGCATTGTTGGATTTCACTTTCAGTTTGAGTGAAATGGGGGATTTCCCACTTTTGCTTGCAGTAAACTTAAAAAAAAAAAAAAGGTGTTTCTGTGGGTTTTGTTTTTGATGGTGTGAGTGTGTGTGTGGGGACGGGTATTTTGTGACGTATGAGGACCATTTTAAGACAAAACACCTACATTTGGGGACCACTGGTACATATGGGGAACTAAGCGGAGTCCTCGATTGGTTTAAAAGTCATTGGAGAGATGGGGGTCATGGTTTAGGCTTTAGAAATGAATGCAAGTATATGGAATGTCCCCATATGTATAGGTGGACACCGCTGTGTGTGTGTGTGTTATGAATAGTGTTTGCGGTTGCTTCAGACCTGTGGGTTTGGCTGACTTTGTTGAAAGTCCTGTTCAGTCTGTTCAGATGGGGTCTCCCTTTCTGTGTTGCAGGGACTGTCCTCTGGTTCAACTTGTTGCTCCACGTCTCCATGGCAACCCTGCTCTTCAGCCTCAGAGGGGCTCACCCTTTTAAAGTAAAAGACACGGAAAATGTTCAATTATTTGATGTCTTTGCATTTTTAAATTTTTTTACTAACAGTTCAGTGATTCTGAGCAACTGTTTCTCTCAACTTGTGGTTTCCTCACTGGTATCGCTTCTGACGATTATTTTCACTTTAGTTTATTTAAAACTATTCAGTGTCACTTTTATTGGAGGAATCTGAGTAACATACGTCTCTATCAGCAAGTAGAAGAATAAAGTGTATAAGAGATTCAGTTTTGTGCTTACAAGTGTTCATCTAAGCGCATTTATTTTCATGTATTTAATTCTTTCCTACCCTTCGGCGTCATAACTACTGAGATCCTGGTTGATGGAGGTTTTCAGCTCAAAGAAGTGCTGCTCCACTGCAGCCCTGATGGTTCTCTGAATTATCCTGAAAGACAAAATACATTTATTTCAATAAAAATGTCATTCATAGTTGACCACAGTAAGTGTCCATTTTTGCTAACATATTGTTTCAGAAATACCAAAACGCAAAACCATTTGAATAAGCCTAGATTTAGAAAACTTAAATAATGTATTTGTAAATTTGTTACAGACCAATTTAAAACAAAAGAAACACGTTTCTTCATATTAAAAAAAAAATCCTGTAAAACAAGGTCAGAGCACAAAACTGTCTTCTTGTAACTATATTAATATTCATTATTTGTTCTGAACAAAAGGCTATGCTGTAGGCTACAGCTACAACAAATATCACAAAAGTAAACTTAATTGTCACAATGCTGTAAGAGACAATCATTACATAGATGACAGCTCAATTTACTGAAGATTTTAGGTATTTTTTCCTCTCACAAGGCTCACTGATCTAATGTTATTTGTTGTGCTAAAATGCTGAATCATCTCAACATGATACACGTTCATCATCTCAGAGATATTAAATTGTTTGCTGAGGTTTATTTTGGTGCACAATGTTGATTCATGTGTTGATCCTTCCTCTCTGGGACTAAAAATGAGTGTCTTTACAGGAACCTCCCTGACAACCACAACTCATAGAAAGAGCTGAATAAATCTGACAGATTTATTGGTTTATTGATGCCGAGTCTGAGAATAAACTTGCCAATCAGACTGATACAGTGATTAAAAGTTCTAATAAAAGCTTTGGGTAATAAGTCAACTCATAAATGGTTTTATTTTCAGAAGACACAAAGTCCCTATTAGGACAAAATCCTGGTCCAGGTGAAAAAGGATAAATAGTAACACTGAAGTGGATAAATTTGGTCTATAAAAGGTAACAAACCACTCGCACGCAGAATGCCTTTGATCACACGGTTTCCCTCCCTCATTTTCTCCAGCTTTTAGCAGCTTGTTGCCCATTATTGCTCCAGTTTAAAAAGAGTAGATATTGCAGAGCTTAGCCAGTTTCACAAAATATAGTTTCTATTGTGTTTTAGTGTCACGCAGTGAAGAAGCGGAGGCCTGCCAGTCAGGTGATCGCCAAGTTCATGTCCCTGAGGCTCCAAAAGCAACAAAGCATGCAAAAATCTGTAGTTCAGCTTCGTATTTAAAAACACAAGGACAACTCTCCTGCTCTCCTCTAATCTCTTCTTCAGGGTTGCATCAGTGTTCTCCTTGGTTTCTTTTATTTTATCTTTTAAGCAGCTGGTTTTTTACTGCCTCCTCCTACATTATACTTTAAAATCACACAGGTTTACAGGATTTTTACTTGTTCTTCTTTATCATGACCAGTCAATGGGAAACTGAGCTGCACTCATTTGTAAAGCTGCAGTTGATGTAAGAGTGTGTGTGCATAAAGAGTCGACTTACTCAGCAGAATCAGCAGGCAGGATGGATAAAGGGGAGACGTGGGAGCTGCAGAGTCAAAGAGGAGAAAAGGACAACCTGGTAAGAACATTATGCCTTCAAAAATTACAGTAGGCTACCGAGACTTTAGAGTCAAAACTGCTAAGAAAGGTTAATAATTACTTTAAAAGTAAAACGAGTTTTTAAAGCAGGTTTTATGAACAAATCCAAGTCAATATAATTAATTATGCTCTCACTGATTAAATCAAAGATTGCTTGAGTCAAAAAAAAAAACATCCCACAAAATATCCCACAAAGTTTAAGACAGTGGCGTCACTTTGGGTGGGCAGATTTTTCATTTGGCTACTGATCTCCCTGATCAGATAAAACAGCGTCATGTTGCATTTGTTCTTCTACGTTCCTTCAAAAAGGAAGAAAAGGAAGGACGTGTGTGCGTGCGTTTCCTGACGACAAATTCGCAAACACGTTCACCGAAAACCATTCTAGGACTCCAGAATTACATAACACTCCCTCACAACGTTTAGTCATTCGTATTGCAGCCACGGCTGCATCAGTGTACGTGTGTGTTTGCGTGCGGCGAAGGTGGTCAAAGTCAGCTTATTAGAGAAACGACTGCTGACGTTACGCAACCGTCTGTGTGTGCACAAGTGTAAGGCTCTATGACACACACACTTATAATGTAGAGAGAAGTACTCAGGTAAATCGATAAAGACTGAATTATTAATGGCAAACAGGAAACAATAATGACCTCTATATTGTTTGTTTGCCATCTCTTCACTTCATTCTTGTTTTAGTTTCGCTGAACTTCTATCCATATTAGAAATTATGTTTGCTTAGTTTTTTTTTACGTGGGACGCTTTACACAAACATTATTTGTCCTTTGTGTTGAACTCATTTTATCTCACTATAACACTGTCATATCAACTGCTTCACTTTTTCCTTTTGAATTCTGTGCTTTATTATGTCATGCATGTGATGAAGTCTCAGACCACAAACATGCACCCAAATAATCAAATTAAATTAAAAAAGAAGAGTGTAAAGAGATGTTGAAATATATTGTTTGCTCTTAATTATTTGACTGAACAAACACTTCAGTGAAGTTTACAATCAGATTACCAAATCACCTTTCTTTTTCCTGTTGAACACGGCAGACTGCTTTCAACAGGAACACAGCTGACAGGCTCAGCGCAGCAGCAGCTGTCCCTTCAACGTGCTGATAACATCAGACAGAAGGCTCTGAAGCAGAGCTGTACTCGGCAGGGGCTGCATCTCTAACAATAAATCTTAGAAAGGGCCCCTCAGGATGTTACATAATTGCCGTGGGCCCTTAGTTGGAGAAATACTTTCTAATGTTACAGCATTAACCCTGTGAGATGTTGAGTTAAAATGTGGAGTTCTTGGGTGTTTCTGCCCTTTTCTACATCCTGAAGGAGCAAAGGTAACACCAGTTGCACCATTATAGAGTTATAAAACAGAGTTTAAAGGACTTCAAGAGATTTTACTTTCAGGAGAACTGTGAAGGACTAATAAAATAACTTAACATTTAAGAAAAAAAAGATTTGATCAGCTGCCTTGTAATCAGACAGAACTGTCAAAGCCTCAAAGACACTCTGTACCACAAATACCAGAGAGAACAGGATGTCCTGCAGAGCCGTCAAGGTCTAAACAAAACCAGTATCCATTTAGGCTTACCCACTGTATCCTTCTATCATTTGAAAATTACACTTGAATTGAATTTGTTAAAAATTATACAATGCTAAATAACAGAAGAGCTGTAGAAATGAAACAATGTGGTTTTCTCAAACAGATTCAGCAAAATCCTAGAACATGAGAATTCTTGTGCACGTGAGTTGTCTACAGATTTATAAAATGTTCTAATACTAATTTAAAAAAACTGGAAAGGGCAAAACCTACCAAACAGAACACATGAACTATTTAAGAACAACAGCATCAAAACTATTCGTTAACTTTGAAATACCTGATTAGATCAACTCTTTTAGATGCAGAAGTGTAAAGTTTGCTTGACCTGCCTTTAGCCTTTGACCTAAAACTACACACTGTGCAAATGTGTCAAAGAAGCATTAGTGGGCAAACAAAAAGCCTCCTTTCAGAAGCTTGTCAGATTACTCAGCTGCTCTGAGCAGGACTACAGACAGATAAGATCTGGATAAGGGTCACACCTTTGCAAGCCGTTTATTGGCAGTGAGACTGTAAAAGCTCTGATAGTGAACAACGTAAAACATTTAATTAGTTTTGACAAAACTGACCCATAGCGAAGAATCTGTCTGTTTAAAACTTATTGTTTAATTTCTCTTGAGTTAATTAAAATAATTGTATTTTGTTTTCCAGTGACTCGTAATAAATTAAAAATAGGAATTTCCATTTTATCACTCTTTTACAATTACCATTTAATATTGACGTAATATTTAAATGGTTCAGTTACAAATACAATATTTAGCTTCATATTTCATGCATTTAAGAAAACCTGGTTGAATTTTAACTTTTAATTTTAACTAAGCCAAACTTATTGGTCATGTTACTTTTCATCCCACTTTTATGACACCGGTACAGTATTTTAGTTGCACACTCAAGCTTTCATATTTTCTCCTAATTTTTGACCCCACCGATAAGGTCACATTTTTTTATGTTAAAACAGTATGACCCCAGTATAAAATGTCGTTGTATATAAAAATACATTAAAAATGTAGGCCAGAAGTATTGCTATCTGACCTACGTGTCTGAACTGCTGAGTATCAGTGACATTAAATCAGCTGACTAAAACAATAAAAAGCATCTTTGTATAAGGTTTGTCTGCTGCACCAAATTACCCAATAAAAAGGAAGGATTTTGCTACATTTGCTGACATGTAGGGGGGAGGGGTATATTCTTAGTATTCTCACATAACGTCCCAGAATTGTTCTGATGGTTTGACGAGAAGGACAGAGTGTGTAGAAAATAACGTCCAGGTTAGTTGTGATTTCACAGAAGTGCTGCTGTCAGCAAGGCTGTTCAGCTTTGACTGGGAGGTAGTGCAGACTGCAGCAAACTACGCACTAACCCAAACACACGACTGCACAACAAGACGTTGTTTTACACTCTCTATAACCCAGCACAGACAGTCTGCTTTAACCTTGCCTTATAAAGAGCTAAAATAGACAGAAATCAGCAGATTATCTTAAATTTCAATAAACGGTTTTGTACCTCAGAGCAGCAAACAAACGTCTGCATTCAGTGTACAACTCAAATATTTGAAATCAACATGTTTTTCTGACACAGTACAACTGTTTTTATTTCCCTGCAGTTGACAAAGTGTAAATTACTTATAACCCCAAACAATTACTAATTTTGTTTCATTGACTAAAAATGTTTATTTAACCAGCGTTAGCTTGTCAATACTTTTGCAGCCTTGTGTTTTAACATATTACAGTTTGAGCTAAATGTTTTTTTTCCAACAACTATGAGATAATGAAGGTTTTTCTCAGGAGAAATGACAGATTAACCTACCACCTTATAAATATTGCTTTATTGACTTATCAATTTGACAATAAAAATCCAGACTACATTAATAACTTACAGCAGGTGAAGCAGATCTTTACATTCGACCAGGTTTAGCATTTTTGCTTAAGACTAAAACACACAATCTGTATGTAAATTCATTCTTTAAAAACAGCTGACTCATTCTTCACTTTACTACTTCCATTAATAACGACTGTCAGCAACAATCAGAAACAACAAATCAGCACAAAAAACTTTGACTTCAATTGTTTGCAAAGTAATTTCCTGCCTACGACTTTAGATTCACAACCAAAACCACAAAAATTGAATTTTTATTCTTATCTAGCCACAAGTGCTCCATTTAAAAAGATTTGTAAGCACTTTTTAGTGTTTTAAGTTTGCAACAAAAAATACATTAAAATGCACTTACTTGCTTAAAAGTTAAAAAGCTGAAAGTGAAAGAAAACGGCTGATATATTCTCAGTCATCTCCCTGCTTTTCCTTTTATTAAGACTGCACAATAATTTAGCTGTAAAGCAAGTCCACGGTCTGTTTCTCTTCTAACATTGCTTTTTTTCCCTTTTCTTTCAACTGAAAGTAAACATCAAGCAACAAACACAACCTCATTTCCTTCCTTTTACCTTTGGATAATGTTTTAAATTACTTCAAATAAACTCCGGTTTCCTCTAATCCCCCTCCTCTTTAGAAATAAATCCATACCGTTAGCTTTTCATTTTTTTTTTTAAACAAACCACTATTCAACCACAATCATTTAATTACATATTTGCTTCCTACTCAAATTATTTATTCATCCATGAATTCATTTCTTCTAGTCAGATTAAAGGCTTATATAATCCTTATTTTACCTCTGTAGCAGAATGTCAAAAGCCAATCTCATGTTTCCAGCTGTGTTTTCTCTGTGTTCCTGGGCTCTTTATGCCAGCGGGTCCACCCTGTAGGTGTGTCAATGTTGGGCTTGTCTTGTGTCTCAGTTGGTTGTTTCTGGAAGTTTCTTTGTTTTTTTTTTCTTCTCTTCTTCTTCTTCTGCCCGGTGCAGCAGGAGATGTAACCCGTAGGTCACTGAAGTCCAGTTTGTTTTTTATTCTACAAGAGGTCCAGCAGGGATGCGAGCTTGACTTCTGTTTTCTTTCTCTCCTCTTGTTGCCTGTTAATCAGTTCACACATCTCCCGTCGGAGCAGTATCCAGCTGTTCTGTCTGAACTCTCAGTTCCTTCTCTATTTGTATCGAGCGGGACGGTTACCCCAGTCGAGCACCTTGAGGAGTCAGCGTCAGCACCAGCAGGTCGAGCAGCAGAGCAAGGACATCACAAGTGTGCATACTGTAACGTCCTCTGAACCGGTGGTGCCTTTCTGCCTTTTGGAGTGTGTGCGTGTGAGAGTGAGGTTGACTCACTCTGCACTCTGTAAAAGTGCTGCAGTAAACAGCCGGGGCTCTGCTAAAATACACGAGTTTCTGACGTAACTGAGCAACAGCCCCAGAATGGCCAATGGGATGGGAGCAGCTGGAGTTGGGAGCCAATTGGAAGGAGGGAAGGACTCGTGTGGGCCAGTCTGAAGACAGGAAGTGGGAGGGTTTTTTTTTTTTTGGGAACGGGTAGTGATGAATATAAACTCAGCAGGTACTGCAGCGACCCAATGAGCTGAGTAATGTCATGAACACACACACACACACAATCCTTAGACTTTTTTTTCTTATAACCGTTTTGTAAGATCTGTTATTGTTGTTTGCTACAGTGATAACATTTTTAAATGCTAAAAGATATTCAGTGAATTAGACAATCGAGGGAGAAGCATTGAAAAGTGAATAAGAGATAAAAAGACAAAAAAAAAAAAAGAGGAGAAGTCGATCTATTTACAGAGATTGTGGGATGTCTTTACTTTTACTGATAAAAAGGAAAAGCAAACCCAAAATGGCCCAAAAATACTAAGAACTTAAACCAGCAGAATGACTTCTGACAAATCCCAACACAAATAAAATACTGCTCAAAGACAATCTTAGTGTCTGACTTTTAATTTAATAGTTTCTTCTCAAGTTTAAACTATTACAACTATGCTAATAAAACATTTTGCATTTTTCTTTAAAGAAAACTTAAGTTTGTTCTCTGTGGCAAACAAAACATCACTATCTCAATACAAAGGTTCATAAACCAGAATCTAAATACATTTCCCTGTGGTGATTCATGAGTCTGCATTTTTTTTATCAGTTTTCTAGAGGAAGCTGATAGAAACTTTGAGTCAGAACTGTGGGTGTGAACTGATAGGACACAACGGCAAACTGCGCTATCTAGGTCAGATATCGTATCATGTAACACCTTGTGCTCAACGCTGGCACCACCCTGAGACTCTTGAAGAAAGAAGGTGGACGAGGGCAATTAAATTTCTTTCTAAATTTAATTAAATTAAACCATTTGCCATTGTTGCTATAGTATATTTCAATGCTGTGAATGTTAGGAGACAAGTGAAGGTGGCTCTACATCGAAGGCAAATCTCAATACAAGATGTTTAAAACATAACTGAATGTAGAAAACTGATCTACTAGATTCCAGCAAAATACATGTTAGATAAATTCCACAAAGTGTGACATTTGATAAGTAATTATTTCACTTTTGAACTTTAAAATCACATTAAGGTGTGACTGTACATGAAATGTGAGGTGCCGTTCATGGCGAGGAATGAAAAGGAGGAAGTCGACGTGACCTACAAGTGCTACACTTGTGTGTCTGTCTGTATATTTGTGGTCCCGCATGTGCATATCGCTGACACTGATATAAACATCCGAGTTCTCCTGCATGGTGACACGTTCCTAATATTCACAGGCACAGAAAAACAAGTTGCAAATAATCTCACATCAAGAGGCTACATGCGTTATCTGCCACATTAGATACGTCATACGTCACTTAGACCAGCATGATTGTAGTGGTGAGGGCTGATGAGCAGAAATGGAGGCTTCTTAAATGATGAAATTAACGACAAATGTTCTATGAGTTCAAATCTCATTGCCTACATTGAACTTTTCATGCCCGCTCTCTGACATTGGTTTTTCACTCGAGACTGCAAATCAATAAATCGTTCACAAGGGGGGACACATTTCAATTCTCCCACCCTCATCTTGCTTTGTCACGATTCTCCCCGCGCCCAGATTTTTTATATCCTTCGTTAATTCATTTTGCCTTCTTCTTCTTCATCCTCATGGGGGCCAAAAAGGCATCCCAAGAGCCCCATTCCTCAAGCTGCCAGAATATTTTTCATGGCCTGTTGAACAACACTTTCCACACAGAGCAAGATTATAAGCAGGGGCAGAAAAAAGGGTGGGGGTAAAAAAAAAGAGATCAGACGAGAAATACCACAGATTATATATAGATATGAAGAGAGCAAAGGCTGTAATATGTCTGTGTTTATTGGCTGTCAGAGTCTATTAAGAGAGCACACTAAAGCTACAGAGGACAGACTTCCCTGTCTGTCAAGTTCAAAACAAACAAGTAAAGCCACGAGATTTGAACAGCATCTCCATTTCAAAGGTTTCCCAAGAATTCACACTGTATGTCATCCAGTCTTTAATAAACACATGGAACAGCTGGCTCAGTTCAAAACACTTAAGTAGGTTTACGGATAAAACAAAGTCTCCAACAATAACAGCCAATTACACTCTTGACAACAGACTTAAAAAGTAGCTCACACTAAACTACACGATAAAGAGATAAAATAGGTGACAGAAGATGAAAAATATCAAATTGTTGTTGGTCAAAATAATGAAAAAATTTGTGGAAGATTTAATATAGAAACAAGTACACATATAAACAATAAAGTTTGAAAGTCTAAGGATAAAAAAATGATGTATTGTTTGGACAAGTAAAAGATGTATGTAAATTAAGCACAACTTAATACAGAATCAGACGGTCGCCTTTTTTAGCAATTTAAACAGATTCATTCCTCAAAGCTCTATATTTTGTAAAAAATCTTAGTGGAGTCTAGACTTTACAAAAATATCAGTAATCCTTAAGAGATAGACTAAACAAGGTCAGCAAGACGATGGCTGCAGCCCTGAGAACTCTTTTTTTTTTTTACCACACACAACTAAAATTTAACAAAGACATAAACACAGCTTAGTTTTTGCTCAGATGATTTGCTGCATGTTTGTTTATATTTAGTAGTAGTGTTTATCGTTGTTCAATAGCTGCTACTTGAAGTATTCATTTAGCTAAACCTGCTTATCCTGCAGAGGGTTGCAAAGGGCTAGATTACTGATCTGATCTCTTTGGCTGGTGGGAGGAACACTGAACACACAGAGAAAACCCTCAAAGGAAAAAAAAAAAGAAAGAGGAAACCTCTAACAACCAGTACTCTCAATCCTAGAATCTTCCAGAAAAGCCAGAGTAACCCACTGCACCATGTCCTGTCTCCAGCAAAATGAGAGATACACACAGAGATGAATTGTTTGTGTTGCCTCACAGCAACCGTGTTTAATGTGTGTCGATGGCTTTTAGATTAATGACTGTAATCATCTTAAAGGCCAGTCGAGCATGGCCAGCAGCCTGAACTCCACACAGACATTCTGTGAGAGTCCAATCAGTGGTTGTAGGGTTTGCAGCGAGCAACAGAGCATTTTCACATAAAATGCATATTCAGATCAGTTTGTGTAGTGATTAAGTACTGTCTCAGTTGTTTACATAAAATAAAATGAGAGAGAAGGTGAATTATTTCATCACTTTTTGGCACCTTTATTTATTTACAGGAAAAAGACATCTCCAAAATACTTTTACCATCTATTTTTTTTCCTCTTCTTTTGATTAAATGTCTAACTGGAGTCTAACTTCCCTGTATGTTTGGTAATCTGTGTTGCAAGTTTTTCTTTTCATCTGAAGAAATTAAAAAACTTTACTGAATAGTACTAATTTAAAAGTTAAGTCAGAATGATAATTTATAAAAAAAGAAACAAAAAAATGGGAAGATGCATAAAGCTGCACTTCCTCAATATTCTGTGTTCTGAACTACTCAGAGGAAGTCATTAGAAAATGAGAGTATCTCCATGTTCCAGTAGGAGGATAGATCTGTACACCTTCAGCGTAAAACAAGAAATTGAAGGTACTTAATACCCTAAACATGAACCTACTCTTCCTTGTTTGTCATCTGACTGGTAAACGGCTGAGTGACAAATGTGTCACCCTCATAAGACCAACAAGATAGACAGATAAAAACAAACATTTTACAAGCTAATATAATGAGAGTTTAATGAATAAATGATGATCATTTATCTAAGGAAAATTAACTATTACAGCTTCAATTTTAATAATTTTATCACATCAACTACTGGCCTAAAAAGTGAAGGTTATTAATTTGTACAGTTTATTTAAATTAATCAATTTTGAACACATCTATACAACCACAACTAGACTGCTGACATGTTGCCATAATATTGACTGTGTTGGCCACCACAAAATCAACACAATCCATATATTACAGTGTCACAATACTGAGAATTTAGAAAGAATGTCTTAAAAACACAGAACTTAAATTAGCGTAAACATATTCAGTACTATTTACAAATGTTTTTTGTTATTTTTGTTCAACTTTTTAAACACTAATAGTTGAACAAGTCATGTCTAAATGGATCAATAACTTTGTTTGAATCAAACTTTGTTCAAGAACCACAGAAATAAATTATTTCACTAAGAAGAAAAACTAACAGGAAAAAAAAGGATTTAAATGCAGGAAATAAGCTTTCAGATTTAAGAATGTCTCAAAAAAAATTAATAAAATATATTCAATTTTCCTAGTTCATCAAAGAGGGAGCAACAAGCAGCACTACTGATTTAATCACTTGTTACACGTCTGTTTATATTTAAATTAAAAGTGCTGCCTCACCTGGCGTTGGGGCTGTCGTCGGCGTGCGTGTGTTTTGGCGAGTCAGAGGTTGCAGGTTCTTCCTCCCCATCTTGAGGCAGCTCTTCACATTCAGCTTCACACCTCTCATCATCCAAAAGCTCTGTGATCTGAGAAAAAAAGAATCAGTGACAAAAGGTTATAAATTAAACAAAAAATAAAAGCAAAAATATTTATTGCTGAACAAATGTTAGGATAAAGTTGAAAAAATAAGGTGATTTATGACAATTATTGTACTGTGAAGAAACAAAGAAATGAAACTATTCAGTACAGTAAAAATTTAAATAAAGTTTAGAAAATCCCTTGTTTGATAGTGACAATTAATGTCCAGGGATAAAAACTAAGTATATTAAAATTCAACTTCTTTTGCAAGACAGGATCAAGATATTTTTGTTTGTCAAGTGAGACATCTAAAAATAGATATGGATGTAATTAAGATACAGTGTGAAGCAGAGTGACAGAGATTAAAAAAAGAAAAATAATAATCTGAAGGACAGCTGGAGGTTGAAGTGTTGAAAGGTTTCGGGGATAGATCATTTTCATGATGATGTAGCTAAAGTATGTACCCAAGCAGGATAATCAGATTACATATTGCTTCAAGAGGAAAAGTAGGTCCACCACAACACACTTAACTAGTTTGACTTAACAAAATACTGCATTTATTCTTTTCAAGGCAAACATTCAGCCTGCTTTGAATATAATACAGCTTATTTAGAATAATTATAAAATGTTAACCAAGTTTATCATGCCAGTATGAAGCCCATACAACAAACAGGGAGGGCAGAGAGGATGAAGGAAATACAAAACAACTTGATTTGCATTAAACAAGTCAAAATCATTGAACTTTAACATAACATTCACGTCACCAGTGAGTAGTTTTGGAAACCCGTTTGCAGACGTGTGGGAATAATGTGGACAAAAAAAAAAAAAAAAAAACGCTACGAGAGCTAAAGACGCAGAAGGAGAGAGTGATAATTACTCTGCCAGTTACAGATGGAAAACGAGACGGGAAGCAGAAAAGGAGAAGGGAGATGGAATTTAACGGAAGAGTTTTCCGTGTTGACAGAGATAACTGAGCATTACACCAACAGCTGAAAGCATTTAAACATGATACAAACAGAAATCCTTCGGGTGTATTTAAATTCAGACACAAGGACTTATGTTCTGTTGATTATATAATGTATTTTTTTAAAATAAGTGGTATATTTACCCTAAATATTACAGATTTCTTTTATGATTCCACTGATGACTCAAGCTCTAAATTACTCACAAAAGCGTCTACAATATTTTAAACAGATTTAGTTTATACTAACTGGAAGAAAACATGGGTTAAAGGTTAAACCAACACATTAGTGTGTTTGTCCTCTACTCCACTTTTCTTCCTTTGCATCGCTCCTTCGCAGCAACCGCCCCATCTGCTGCTGTCACTGAGTCGTCGCTATGGAAACATCTCCGTGTCTAAAGCTCCGATTGGCTGTTGGGGAATTCTTGTATCGTCACATGTGCAAATCTCGGAGGATGACTCACCAAGAGTTTGTGTGAGACATGAGGAGGATTTATTGACTGAACAAACAATGAAAGGATTTAACGACGTCCAGATAAACTAAACCACTTTGTAACATATTTCTATCAGCAGGATGTTGGCGGGATAAATACTTTTAGGAAAGGAATAAAAAGATAATAAAACTATAATTATTAAGGAAAAAAGGCAGGATCTGTTATAATGAAATCTGAAGCACATGGAGCAAGTGGAATTTCAGCATTAGCCATGTCTTCATGATATAAAAAAATAGAATAATTAAAAATAAAAAAAGCATGGTTTTAGTTAGTGGGTTTTTGATAGAGTCTGACTGTTTGATTGCAGGGTGTTTTAAACACTAACTTTTATAACTTAACGTATACTTTATTATTTTCCCAATGAATCAATTCAAGCAGTTTCTCAGGACAATATTTCTGTGATTCAGTGTTTGCCACTTAAACCCTCAGTACTCAAACAACTTAACACAAAAGATTGAGATAATCTTAGAAAGTCTGGAAACCAAGTTTGTAATGACTAAATGAGAACAGATCATTCTTGTGGTTTATCATGTTTAGATGTCTATAATATGCCCTTTAAACTCAACAAACAAAGAAAATTTGATTAAATTTGTTTAAAAAAAGAAGTAATGACAGAGGCAGTAACAGATGGGGAATTACAATTATTATTTAAAGTTATATAATTAAATTTAAGAGCTGTCCTTTTAACTCAAGAGAATGATAAGGGTTGGATTGTTGAAAAAAATATGAAACTGTGTGTTTTCATATAAATTGTTGTTCTAGAAGGATTTGACGTTTTGTTTTAACTGAATATTATTATTGCTTGAATTTATACTTGAGAAAAAAAGGGGCAGATATAAGATTTTTTTCTTCTTTCTGCTGCCTTTTTCATTGTATTTTCATTTCTTTTTATTGTACATAGAATTAATTTTGTTTTAAAGAAATGAATAGTTTGAAACTAATTAAGCTTACAAAAGAACTATATGAAAACAAATAAGTCAGAAAGTATTGTTGTGAACAGAGTTTTCTCACAGTTCAAGGGAAAAAAAAAAACGTTAAAGTCTAGTGCAGATTTAACATCAAACATCAACAAAGCAAGGCAAAGATAAACAAACCTTTTCATAAACAGCTCATCACTATCGTCACCCAGATCGGGATTCTTTAAAAATCAAAGATGTTTATGGACCATGTATGTATAAAATGTTTAATGGCCCAAAAAAACATTTGGACCTGAGAACCTTAGATGAAAGGTAGATTTGCATTACCATAATGTAAACCTAATTAAAAGTTAGCTATCACTAGTGACTGAGCATAATGATTTTAAATGCACAATTCATCAAGAGAATACTGATCAAGGCTGCTGGTCAGTGACATGGAAAACATGAGTCTGGATATGACTTTAAGCACAGAGACACTCCTGTTTGTACCTATTAGCATGCAAGAGTTGACACAAACAACAAAGCTTGATTGTATAACGACTCCCTGGACTATAGATGTTTGTTCAATTGGTATAAACTGTCCTGGGAATGTGATGGCAGCTGTGCTGAATAAGTTATTAAAAAAGCCTCGGAGGTGATGTAACAACATTAAAGGATAAGAGCGCTTAAATCCTCTGTGAGGATGACCTTCCGTGTTCATTCATGGGGCTGAAAATATGATCCCGTTATTTAAGGTTATGGAAAATTGTATCCACATTGACTCGGTTTAAACACAGCTAAAATCTGTTTGTACGAAATGCGGGGCTTTGGATCGAAAGCACAAGGGTTGGTGTTCATCTCCGCATGGCGTGTCTGAGTGGGTTAGAAGACAATACGGAGAACGCTCCGGGACAAAAGGTCGCGATCTTGGCCCTCGTTTAGCAGTCTGGTCCAGAGTTTCAGGACGGAACATGAAGAAAACAACCGGGCTGCACTGACATCATTAGCTTGGTAACTGAACTGTTTGTGGGCCAAGAACACAGAACAATGAAAACCGGTCCCAAACGATAGCCTTCAAGGCCTTTTTCAATGGCTCATTTATTCCCGTTAGACCTGTTAACAGCTGTGAAATCGTTATATTGTACAAATAAAAAAAATAAGGACAAAATTAAAGTTGGTACTGTCTGGTATTCGATCATAATGTTTTTTTTGTATCAAGTGTCAAGTTTTAGTAAAAGCAAAACATTCAAATCTTGTTTCGCTGTGCTTTTGTGCACATTCTTTACCCGTATGTTTGCACCGTTTACTTTTAGCAGTACCACAGGAGATTAGACCTCTAACTCACACTTCCTGCAGTGAGTGGGCAGTGTGATCTAGAATTCAGCTTTACCTTTAAAAGTGTTGGCAGCTGATTTATTCAGACTCTCTCCAGCCAACCATAAAATGCAAGTTAAAATAAATGCATTTAAGGTGAGACTGTGTTTTCATCAACACTTTGTGGGGAAGAAAATGTTCTTTACTTGATCATTCTTCCCTGAACGACTACATATTTTACTTCAACCTTTCAGCAGGAAAGCCTGAAGGAATGCGCAAACATGACAAAACAGCCTATTTTATCTAATCTACAGAATGAAGGATAAGTTTAATAAAGTTTCCAAAGTTTGTGAAGAATTCAAACCAACACAGATCGTAAATCAACAAAAATATCAACTGGAATTGTAGCACTGGCTGACCTTGATACAGCCCCTTTTTATATAAATAAATAAAATAAACCAAAGTACATGTGTGTGAAAGCAGGTGAGTGTGGGAGTTTATCCTTTTATGAAGGTTCGTTCACAGATTGATGTTCAGAACAATGGAGGAGTGAGTTAAATGGTTACATCACAGTTTCTTTTATTATGCCCCATTTAACTCGCTCTTGTCCTTTTTAACTTCCTCTTTTCTCTCCCAGAAATCTCACCACTATTCTCTCTCTATTATCCTGATCACTCCTTTTGTTGCCCCCTCTCTTATATAAGACAGATGTTTACTTTATGCTTTTGTGTTTAACTACTAGGCTAAAAAAGAAAAATAAAAACAATGAATATGAGGGAAATATAATATCATTGGGTGCACAAGCAAGAACAACATCAGGGTTTTCTCTCTTAAAGTGGGACATAATAAAAAAAGGGTTAAGATTAAAAAGCTTATACTATCAGAATATTATTTCCTTCTTTTGTGCAAAAAATAGCACAGTAAAAGTAAATAGAAACCAAAAGGGCAAAAGAAGTAAGAGCAGAAAACATAATGAAGTAATAAAAGAGCTAAACTTGTTTTAAATAGATAACATACTGAAGGTAGATAGCAAAGACTCGTGTTTATTTGTTTTTGCTAGACTTTTACAATGACTTGGCTGTACTTGCACTTTATCATTTAAATGTTACGCTTACAGCCTCCTTATGGAGTTGGGGCAATGTGGCAGGAATTAGAGCAACATGGTGCGTGAGATACCGATCATTTTAATCTTGTGTGTGTTTTATCATGTTATAAAACAATGTAATCAGGCCACTGTAAAGTTAATTTTTTACTTTGGAATATGCTCATTAAACTATTTTTACAGTTTGAGCCAAATCAGATTTTTCAGGACACTAAAAACAATATTAATGGACCACGGCATGAACGAACATAAACTGACTGAGAGGGGTCGTGGTCTTTTAGATTCTTTGAGAAAATATTTTGTTAATGGAAGAATGCTCTGTTCTTTTCTTTAATGTAGTTCTCTGTAAGAGCTAGAAGAATAGGGCCCTTTACATGTTAACTCCAGATTGATTACTAAGAATTAGTAACCATGAAAGGAGAGAAAATAATTTTGTTCCCAGAATAAAGATCTATTCATTTAATCCCTGTAAATGTTTAAACTAAACTTCTATTTCTGGAGTCAAAACAAGCAGAATGGTAATTGTGGTTTGAGGTACTTATTGTATCAAGGTAATGATTTATGAGATGAGAAACTCGACAAAAGACAACCTGATTGTGTTTGTTAGGAAACAGCAAATTTTGGGGAAGGAATTAAGTTAATCATTTGTCTTTTTGTGTCTATTTTTAAACACATGAAGGTTGTTTTTTTTTTTTTTTTAAATGTTCAAACTCGCATTAGTGTTTATTTCACAAACTTTCCACATAAAGTTAGCCTCAGCTGAACCTCAACAGCCTTCCTTTAGGTTTTCTAAAAGCAGTTTGTGGCATAAAAAAAACAAATTTCACTTTTGGTGTGTCACAGATTTGTGTTTTGATTCTTAAATACTTTGACACCGGTATTTAAAAAAATAACACCTTTAGTCTAAGTGTTAAAGAAAAACAACCAATGTGGATTTTGAACACTTTTGGACTGGACTTCTTTACCATTACAAGAAATTTTATGTGATTTTTTTTTAGGCAAGGAATGTCCAATTTTGGTTCTTGTGGGTCACTATCCAGCATGTTTTAGACATTTTTCTGCTTCAGCACACCCGATTTGATAGATTAGTTGATTAACAGGTTTTTGCAGAGCTTGAAAAGATAATCCAATCACTGACTCGGGTGTGTTGGAGCAGGGAAACCTTTAAAACAAGCAGGATAAAAGCCTTCGACAACTAGGATTGGACACCACAGGTTTAGAAAATGCAAGAAAAGCTACAGAATATTGAGGAGAATTACATCGAAAATCAGTTTTCCAAATTTTAAATTCCACACCTAAAATATGAAGGAGACAGTGAAGGAAAAGAATCAAACCTGTTCATTGATGGAGCTGTAATCGTTGGTGGTGGACACATCATCGTCCTCTGAGTCAAACAGGCCCTCCTGATTGTCCAACAGCTCTGCTAGGACTCTGCTGACAGACTCCTGATCTCGGAGGTCTTCTCTTTCAGCCGACAGACTGCAGATGAAAAAAAAATTGTGTTTCAGGTACAGAATATTTACAGTTGTGTTTAAACAGTAATTATTGATCGTCTTACTGGAAGATATCTGGTCCGAAGACGGCAGCCAGCGCCGTGACGTTCCAGGTCTCTGGCTGAAGTGATGCCACGCTGGACAGGAAGCGGCACAGGAAGCGTAACAGACTGTAGTTCAGCTGGGGAAGCTGCTGCAGCACATACTTTAGGTTTCTGCACAGCTCTTCCTCATTGCTGTGATCTGCATTTAAGAGCATAAAACAGAATCACTGCAGATATAATTTTATAGAAGAAAAGTTTGCCAGTTTTCTGTACTTAATTCAGCTAAATAGATAATTTTCATTGAAATTATGATTATTAAGTTACTAATGTTCATTTGTGGATGACCTGTACGTTCTTATCAAGGGAAATTATACAAAAAACATAAGGTTAACCTTCTAAAACCGAGCAGGGTAAATGATGCGAGGCAAAAAAAAGGCAACCAAGTGAAAATAAAGATTTTCTTGTGTGGTTATAAAATAATGGAGGGCAACACAAATGCTATGTCACTGAATCCACTCCCTATCATCCCTCTTTTGTAATCTAGATGTCTACATAAGGAAATTAAGACAAAAGTAGATGAACCATATATTCATAACCGCAAGAGAAAGGCAGAAAAGCAGTGAAATGGAAACATAAATTTAAAAATGGGAGATTTGTAAAAGTGATTAAACACCACCCATTAAAACACTTTACCTCTTAATTAAATGTAGAGCTTTAATCTTTATACAACTGCGGTCAGTATGTCAGTATTATGTAAGCATTCCAAGAATTAATAAAAGTGAGGACAAAAGGCTGAAAGCCATGAGAGAAAATCTGTCAGCTGTCACACACCTTGGTGTAGCTGTAATATGTGTCCTTGTATAGCTGTTGGGATGATGGGCTCTGGAAGCTCCTGCAGGAAGAGTCTGAGCAAACTGACCGCTGAAGCCAGATCGGCCTCCTTCTCTAGCTCCACCTCCTCACCGCTGTCGTAGCGCTGACGCAGCCAGTCCACTCGCTCCGCATTGCCATTAACCAGGAAGAGCCCCTCAAAGTCCAAATTACCTGACGACACAGACAATGACACTTAAAATCACGACGGACACTTTAAAACTGAACAAGTTGCTCAGTTTGCACTTTAATGTTCAACCGGATGGACTGGATGAGATCTGTCTTTAAAGAGTTATTTTATTATTTTATCTTCACATACGAGTTAAAACAAAGTTATATTTTGCTTCAATCTCTTGCCAAGTCACTTATGGTTATGGTTATGGTAATTGGGGATGGGTACAATCCAGGTGAGCGGGGGCCTCATGCCAAGTCACTTACTTTTGTGTTTAAACTTCCTAATTGGTCTTTCCTCCAATCACTCCAAGATTAAAAGCTTTCTGTGCCGGATGCATGTAGTGAATGTACAAATTGTATTTTTAGTTTGTTTTTTTTTTTAACGTAAAAGATGAATTGATTCAAAGCGAAGCATTTTCAACAAAGGAAATTCATTTATTCTTTACAGCTGACTTAATGTTTTTTCTATGTAGCAAAGAGAGTCTGTGGTGCGTTCAGTGACTGGAGGAATACCGAATATATGAGCGTTGGTTAGCTGATCATGGCTGGTCAGGCTTAACACTGGCCTATATAAGTCACAAGACGATTTCTGGGTGCTTCTCTAACAGAGATAAGCGCACGTGTAAATGTAAATGCATTTTTACATCTAGACCATTTCCTTTTACATTCAACAAAACAAAATCTGAACTCCAAGTTTGACAATGTCATTGATGACAATGATAAACTAACAGCATCAGTAAGTCCTTCCTTTTTCTAAATGATTATGTCTTCTCTTACATAAAAAGCTATCAGTTCATCTTGTATAACGGTTCTGATGTGTTTTCACACAAATCTGAGGCAAAGCATTTTATTTGCATTTGTTAAGACTCTATAGGAACAAAAGTGAAATATGTGCATTTTCTTTGTTTTGTTTTATATATATCAGATTTATATTTACAAGCCAAATAAATACACAATACAAAAGCCTCATTTCAAGTGATTTTTGTTTTTCATTCCATAACAAGAAGGATTATGAAAGGACGTCTTGGTGGCGCCTCTCATCTCCTGCTCACTCCCAGCTCTTTCATCCATTAGCAAGCCAGATAACACTCTTCAAGCCCAAATGCCCAAAAGGAGTCCTGTGGGACATATTCCCTTTTATAGCTTCACAGAGTGGTTCACATAAGAGGGGCTTCAGTATGAAGACATTGCTACACTACAAGTTGAAATAAAGACCTTCCCTGATGTTTCTATGACTTTGTGCATTGATGATAACATCGAAATACTAAACACAAACGAAATCTACCAAAAAGCTTCAGACTTTTTAAAATATATATTTTCTAATTAAGGCCCCCATTAAAAACAATATATTACAGTGATTTTCAAATCTCCCTGCCTGTAATAAAACCCCCAGTATTCCACTGAAAACAAAAAAGATTAAAGCGTTTTCACTGTCTGAATGACTTCCTGAAAGCAAACACCGCTTTAATTAAAGCTCCAGCAGAGACCCTGGAGGATTTTAGACATATTACATAACTTCACACGGTCGGACAGCGCTCGAGTTCACAAAAAAACATCACCCCCCTTTCAGCCTCACTTGAGGGGATTTGAACAGACACTTTGTTCCAACAGAATAAAAATATGTCCATTAAATTGACAAGTTTTGTAAGAAACAGTCTTTGTGTTGTGATTGTTGTAGCTGATTTGACAACAAAAAGACAAACAATGCAATTCTGTTTTTTTTTTACTTCTCAATTTTCCCATCATCCTTGTTTTCTTTTTTTTTTTTTTTTTTACTTTATTTTGTGATATTTTCCAACAAACTGCTTCACTATTCAAACAATAGTGTTTCACATGATATAAATAAAATCTAAATATATGATTCAAACAGTATATCCTTAGCAGTACAGACTGGTTAGGTGTCTGGTTTTTGTTAGGCAGTGAGTTCTGTATAATGTGCAAACTTATGCTTCAGTTCCTACCATTAAAAGTCAAATTTAGCTAAACATTTATAATCTCACTGTGACGGATGGGATCTCTATTACTAGCCTGCTCTTCTTTAAGAAAATGACAAAGCCTATGTTAGCTTAGGAGTCTGCTGTAGATGAAATCATCTGTGAAAGGATATGGGAAGGACCCAATACCCTCTCCTCACAGTTCTAGTTCCTTGGACGAGCTGCAGTTAACAGAACTCTTATGTAACAAAGAAAGGAGCCAAGGGTGGATCTTTCTGCTTGTGTCATCAGAGTTCATCTTACAAACTGGATTTTCACAATATATTTTGCTTTTCTTAGAACGCAAGAGAGGTCCCCAAAGATCAACAGTAACCTTGATCCTAAATACAACTTGTTTATAGAGTGCTGACCCTGCAGTGGGTCACAGTTGATAACAGGTGGTTTGATTTTTGAACCTCACGCAGTTCAACTGTGTACCAACTGAGCTGAGAAAAAGAAATCTGAAAAACTTTGATTTGCAAGTATTTTGCTTTTATTTTATCCATATCATCTTGCATTTTTGTTAATATTTCGTTTTTGCTTAAGCCCCAAGGGGTTTTCTTGAAGTCTGTGCTCGAAAGAGCATGCCCAAATATAACCGAGTGTATCTCATCACTTACAAACACCAGATAAATACCCTTGATATCAAATTAAAGCTAACACCAAGGAGATTTCATCAGAAGTGTAAGTATCACATTATATGCTATTGTTTCAGAGATACTGAGGATGGAACATAAAAAAATGTGGATTTTTTTTCCCCTCGCTTGAAATTTTTCTGCATTATACAGTATATAACCTTTCAAATGTATAATGAATAAGGCTAAAAACTCTTGGAAAACAAAAATCCTCTTATGGACATTACCTGTGCAAAAAACTCATGCTGCTGAAGTAAACTACAACAAAGTTACAGAGGTTTTAGTAAAACAATATCTAGGCGTTTTGCCATTTGGCACAGTTTGGCACATTGTGGCACCACCTACAAAAGTAGATTTTTTTTTTTAGGTTTTTACTTGCACAACTCAATAAACTTTTATTACGGGCTTAAAATAGCTTGATTTTTGTACGTAAACACAACCAGGAGTCTGGTAAGTGACGCTGCGCGCTCCGCGTAAAACATATTTTTAGTTTAGCAGCTAGCTTAACGCGGGACTATAACTTTAGTTTGGATTGGCCGAATTGCACAAATGACCCCTCCTTTTCATCCTTGGAACCAGTAGAATCAAGCTATATACAACACATTCCTGTCAACCTGACCAATCACATGCTATAAGGAGATGAAGGTTTGTGACGCAGCCTTATTGATATAAAACTTCGTTGACCCTCATCCAATGAACTGCTTGTTACTGGGTCAGAGGAGGGGAATTTGGGAGCAAAAAACGGCTTGAAATGCATTGTGGGAAATGTAGTTGCTCTGTAAATACAAGTTTATGCCAGTGGATTTCGGATTTGTAAAAAAAAACTAAGAAGGTAAGAAAATATGTTTTACGTTTTTCAAATCTGCGTGATAGCTCTTCTTTTTTTTGCTGCTGGTTGAGTGAATTCTGGTGGGATTGTGATGAAACGTATATGTTTAGAATCTGTGAGGTCTCTGCTTTTAGCAGACATGTTTGTGTGTGAAGAAGTCACGGAGTGAACAGCTGAGACAGCGTTTTTGCCGTGACACCATTTTGTCAAGTTGGTTTATGGGCAGATTCAGCTGTTTGAAGTTTTAACTGTGTCTGGTGGACGTAGAAATGTTTTTTATGAGTTTTTAGCTAAGATCCTGACCTTTCTATAGATACCACACATGTCTATGTTTAACTAACAGAACTTAGGTTAATGAAGGTAACAAAAAAAAAAAAAGTATGATTTTGCCCCTGCCGACGGGGGCGTGGGGCTTAAGAGGTTATAACTCAAAAGTGTAATATTTAAATAGAGAAGGAAATGTAATTATTCTATTCTCTGCATGATGTTATGTAATTATTTTATTCTCTGCAGGGTGTTGTTTCATCACTGATACCAAGACATCAGTCATATCTGAATGAGGAACAGTATTCATTATGAAAAATGTATTTAAGTTTCACTCTGAAGGCTTTAATGTTGCATGTCTTTTCAGAATCAATCAATTATAATTACATGAAAGCATTTCATAAACAGAGATTTTGCACAACTGGTAATAAAATCAACTGATTTGTAACGTGTTCCCTTGTGAACTATATTAGTCCTCATTTCTCACCGTGCTCCTCGATGAAGTCAACGATGTGCTTCACCAATGCGGGAACCTCGTGGCCACTGACTGTGTGCGTGCGTGAAACCTCCTCCAAAGGGATGCCAAAAACCCGAGTGGTGCTGGCGGAGCTCCCACCCTCGTTGCCTGGCAACGGAGACACGCTCTTCCTCATGGCCTCCTCCTCCACCACCGCAGCCGACTCCTCCTCACCACAACCCCGCCAAAACTTAACAGCTTTCAAAAAGAAAACAAAAATGTATATAAAAAAATTAACAAGAGAAAAGGTGGGTGGGTGGATGAATGGATGGTATTACATAATATATAAAAACATCTGACAATTGAAGTAAAATTGTTTCAACTATATTCATTTAGAAGACATTGAAAATCAAAATGAGCTCAAAGGAACAAGTCTGATAATTTATTCTCAGCCCTTTTTGGTTTGTTGTGTTTGCTGTTTTTTTTTTAATTCACATGACCAGCAAATACCATCAAAATAAGCAGCAAAACAAAAAGAGCAATAATAATTCATTTTCCCAGTCTGATTTTGACGATGTCCAGTTGGTCAGTAATCTGAATGCAAATAGTGCCAGATGGCGTGCAGTCTACTTTTCAGGAGGAAGATGAACAAATCTTTGTCAAAAATGCTTTTTTTTTTTTTTAAGGTAAATTAAGGTTACAATTAATTTCAACAATCCTTTTTTCAAAAATTGTGTTTTTTATCAAGGTTTTATAAATAATCAAGTTTCATAAGAGACATTTACAAAAAACACACAGAATAAGAGAGCTTAGCTTAATAAGTACATCAGGTTGCCAAGAGGAGTAGATCAGTATTCACCCCACCCAACAACTTCTTGACAACCAACAAAATCAGCTTATTGTTGTTTTATGATAAGCCATTACAGAAAAAGAAAATGGAAACAAATGAACACAAAAAAACTATTCACCGTACTTTTGGTTTCCAAGAATCATAAATCTGATAACTCAGAACTACAGAAAGCGCATCTAACATAAAAAGATAACGAAGTGAACTGCTGTTTTGTAATTTTTAAGAAGCACAAAGGACCAGTAAAACCATGTGCTAAGAAACTATTTTTTAAATGCATTGTATTTTCTTGTACCTGGTAATTAGAAAGCTAAATATTCGAACATCGTGTCTTTGCTTTAGAATTTCTGTGTGGGATGCTAAATGTTGAATGTTGGATACGATAAAAAGATAACAAGGAGACATTTTAAAATTAATCATATCCGTTTCTTGACTCTGTCATAAACGTGGCTCTGTGTGAGTAAAGTTACCGTAAAGCAGTGAAAGTGTGTTGTCCTCTCCTCCTCTAGCCAGTGAACCACTGAACCATCTATGGCTGCTTCAGGTTGTGGCAGAAGATGAGCCGGTAGTTCCTCATTGACGAAACGCGAATCCCTCGAGCAGGATTCCCTTCTAGCTACTCTAAGAAGAGAAGAGACAAAAAAAAAACAGAAAAGGAATAAATGAGAAAAGGTCTGGGTTGAAAAAGAGGAAAATTGAGGTGATTTAAACATTGTTTATTGTGCATTTTGTAGTCGAATGAAAAAGTTAAGATAAAGAGCATATTTAGCCATTTAATAAAACAAAGACCATTTTATTATATTTTATGCAGACACTAAAATCATAAAAAGTGTCCTCATACCAGGAAGTCCACTTTATCTTTGCAACAAACAAAACCAAACCTTTCTTGACTTTTGACTGCACAAAGCAACTGTGTTTAAACAGCTGAAGCTTAAAAAGAACTGCCTCAATAAACCCACCCAACATTTAAAAGTAAAGACTGCAATGATACTTGATACTAGGTTTCTAAACAGAAAGTACCTGCCTATGACCAGAAACTACACACACCACACATCTTTGAACCATTTACTGCCAGTCTCAATGCCAAATTCAGATTTATTGCTTATATCCAATTGTTTTATTTTTTGCGTAGTTGTCCAATGTTTTTTTCCTCCTTTTACAGTCCTGATTCTCCCATCCTTCAACACACGCCACACCTCTATTTTCTAAGGCTCAACATGCCAGTTTGGATTAAAAAAAAAAAAAGCTGCAACAAACTGAATAGAATAATTAATCTGATACAGGCTTGGTTAAAAAGTTTGGGCAGTGTGGTGCACAGGTTTGAACAGGTCTTTCTTGCAGAAAGACACGTTTTATCCGTCTATGATGGGTAATAGTGTCCCAAATTCTACCACTTCACAACTAGAGTTTGAGTGAACTCATGTAATGATGCCGTACTTAACAGACCAGTAACCTGAGAATTTATATTTTTAAACACGTGTGAAGGGGAAAAAGTGTCCTTCAAGGTAATCAGATAAGAAAAAAAAAAAGCAGGACAACAAAGTTGTCAGTAGAACATACAAAGCTACACTAAACATCACAAAAAAATATGAAATTACAAAAAAAATATGAATTTAAAAAAAATACAAGATTCCAATGTCACAATTTGTAAAGATTTGTAAAAAAATAAAATAAAATCACTATTTGTTTGGCTTATAACCAGACTGAGGTCTTGTTGAGTAAAGAAAAAAACATAAGTGTTATAAATCAGAGGTTGTGTGATTTAGGTTCAAAACCTAAATTTTAATTTCACGTTCTGCCTATCAAAGAAGACTACCAGGAATCTTGTGTTTGCTCGTTAAGATTTCTAAGTTTAAGGCATTTTTCTGCCTCTTTTCATTCCAAAGCCAACTAAACTAAGCCTCTTTAAAAGCTGAAGAAAATCCCACTGTTCCAGATCAAACCTCATACTTGGTCAGACCCCTTTTCTAGTAAAAACCACAAGTTGCTCCTTATGTCAGAGATGTCTGTTTTATGAAAAGTAAACATATGACTTCCATTAAAAACATACTGTTAAGAACTGTTCACAGATTATTTCTCACACATGTTCAGGCCCTAAGTGGTCCAATAATTGCTCCTGGTGGTAACGGGTTCAACATATTTGACCAATATTAGACATAAGGACAGACAGGAGCGTACAATCACACACACACAGATTAGTGAGCTGGATCTTTCTGAATCAGTGCCTTGTCTGCAGTACAGACTGACCTTAAAAAGGCCTCTGCCGCCAGGTAAGTAATGAAACAACTGAAAAGGTTCTGTTTGTGTTAATCCAAGATGTCACGCTAGACTAACTGCTTCAAATGAGGGGTATTGTTAGAGGGAAAACTGAGAAAACTGGGGTTGAAAGCATGGTGACAGAAATAGAAGCTGTGACTGAGAACATCAAGACCAAGGGTGAAAGCGGCTGGCCGAGAAAAGAGAAAGAAAGGAAAAAAGTACAATTTTCTATTGTGATCCTTGTTGCAATTATGCAGTGCAGTTCCATTTACAGGACATAAAAAAAGACACCGATTCAAGGAGCAGATAGCTTCTAGCCAAAGGAACTGCAATTATACCCATCTTTTATAAGGTCTTCATGGATAATTAACCTTAATGCACGGGGCTTTATCAATCTATCTAGGGTTTAATAGCATTCCAGTATCTTACAGTCTTCTCGAAGCAGTGTGCACTCTCCAACACGACAATTAGTTTTAGGTTGTTTTTAAAGAAAGTTTTTTTTAAACCGCAACATCTACTATATCTTTAGCTTCATCACTTCTGATGTAACCAGTGTTAAACATCGAATTTTCTACCTGTAATGTAACATGAAAGACAAAAAAAAATGTTACCTAATCTATAAAAAAAACAAAAAACAACTCTGATTCTTAGTAAATTTCCATTAACACCTCCCCAGCACAGCAACACAGGGAGTAAATTTAAATGAAGCCACTGCATATCAGATTTCAGTTTGTTTCTAAAAGCAGCACCTGTCTACATTCAGATGTGAAGCCTGAGTAGCGCTCAGCGGGGAGGCGGCTTCTAAAAGAAAGGTCACAGGTTCAATACCTGCACAGCAGCAACCAGACTGGAAACCTCAAAACCCCAAATGACTTTGGTAAATTCTACTTAAAAAAAAAAGACAATTCTTTCCTATATCTAAAACATTAATAACCAAGGGCAATAAGCAAAAAAGGACCTCATTCTGTTTAATCTCTGATCTTCTGAAATAGCCTCAGTACCACCAGAACAAGGTGCACAGCTAAAATCCCAATAAATAAAATATTCAAAACTTTGCATAGTTACTGATCTAACTATGATGGATTCTGAACATTAGAAAACTACAAAACAAAAAGAAAGCTTTAGTTTCTTAAAACATTGGTAATTCTCAACAAAAGCCAACAAATCCTTAACAGTATTACACTGCAATGCACTATTAAAAATGTATATTTTGTAAAAATTAGGACACAAAATCTCACAAAATATTTATAAATGCAAGTTAACAGTATGTTTTATTTATTTTTTGTGAAGTGTCCAGAAATCAGAAAAAAACGACATCTGATCTTAAACAGGAACTTACTAAACTGCATTTTCTGTCCAAAATATCCTTAAAAACCTACAGGATGAAAATGAATGCTTGGTATTTCTGCTTTACGAACCTTTCACGACAAAAAACTTCCTTGTATTCTGCAGCTCGAGTCTGACGCTTCACATACAAAGAAGCACACACCCAAAAATTTGACCTGCACACACACACCGAGTATGTGGAGATACAAATCGCTTCCATCAATCAACAAGCTTGCGACGAAGTCTCATCTGTGCTGTCAGAAATGGAATGAAAACAACCCGTCACCGCCAGGTCCGTTTGGACACAGAAGCTTCTGTCGTGGGTTTTATAGCATCCAGTCCAGTATATTTTCAGCTCAGCAGCTAAACACGCAAATACACAAAAAAAATGAAAATAAAAGAAATTGCATTTGCATATTTGACTTTTTTTGTTTGTTTGAATCTTATATCACTTACAAAGAGTCACCTCTTCTTGGAAATGTTTATTTTCAACTAACACTGGGCCACCTAACCATCCAGGATGTCTGCCTGCTTCGAAGTGAGATACATAACAGGAAGTCAGTGAAAACTCTGAACTCATGCCAGTGTTTAATGTTGAGGTCGGTGTTGCAAGAAGCACACCACCACTAAACACAACTGTATTACTTTACTGTATACAGAACGTGGCAATGAGGGTTCAAGTAATAACATTTCTGACATTCACCAACACAAAGACTGAAAATACATGTAAACACACACACAAACACACAGAAACTAACCTAAGCTAAAACTTTATTGTGCAGATTTTAAAAGTGTCTGTCATTAACACTCTGGTTTAACTTGTTGCAGTAAGGAAGAGATGAGAACTAAAGGTCATTCTACCTCTAAAATCCACAGTAAGTAAACTTCAGTATGCATGAATGAACCAATAACATCAGAACAGTAGGTTCATACAACATCAAGTCACCTGAGTTATTATATGTCGAATTGAATGCACCCGTTTGGTTGTGTACAGAGAACATTTTTGCATACATTTCCCTCAGACATAGTTCTCTTAAGTTTGCTCAACATACTCTCTCCCATAGATGAACAACTCAACCTTTCAAAACCAAAAATGTGTGATGAATAAAATGTACATGCCTCACCTATAACACCTTAACATTTTGATTAGTAACTCATAAGATTAAAGACTTCATCCCTAAATACACAATAGAAGGCAAACAAAAAACAGAAAATATTTAACCCTGCACATATTTAAGTTGTATTTAATGCAGTGCCATTGTCTTACAAAGAGTAGTACAAGAACAGAAGACAAACTGGGAATAAAATCATATATACTACAGCTGGCAAACTATATTCTCCCACTGTGACACAGTTACAGAAGCAGTATAAACATTTACAGAACAGTAGTGAATAGGCACTAATGAGAAAACTTGAGTTAATTATTAATACAAGGGAAAGCAAACTGAGGTCCATTCGTCCCCTAATGGTTACTAAGAATTAAAACGCTTCAACCGAGAAGTCAAGAACTAGAGTGCAAGTTTGTCAGAATTATTATTTTTTTTATTAACAGGGGTTGTTCCAATAGGCAGGTCAAGTCAGGTTAGGTCAAATGGCAAGGAGTGCACAAAGTGAAAAAGAGGCAGAAAGATTTAAAACAAAGATAATCTGAGAAAAAATGCAGCAGGAGGAAGAGAAGTGACAAGAATACGTAGCTAATGATGTAGAGACAAAAAGAATGAAGAAAAGTCTGCAAAAGTCACAGTTCCCTCTTGAATCAGCTGCAGCACTTCACACTTAAAATATGAAGATATCTGCATTTTCAGACATCTTAATCTGAATGATGCTTCCTTTTAATAGTTTTGAAAAATTAATGAATATCCTAGATAAATTATTCCTACAATTTAATTATTTAGAACTATATTTTTTTGGATATGACTGCCTAAAGAGGTAGAATTTAAACACTGCTTTATACATTCAGACAACCATAATTGGCAGCAGAGTAGCATAATATATAATATACACAGCTATTTTGAAAAATGCCATTCTGTCAATTTATATGTTTGAACTTCACAGTCTAACCGAGCACTACCAAAGCTTCAGAGGATGGCAGCTAACTTTAACAATTACACTTGAACATAAAGGAGGTAAAACTTCATGATGGAAAGCCCTTTACCTGCGTATTTTCGCCCATCAAGCCCATAACACCTGGTATCAAAATTTGTTTGGACTTTTCAAGACAAATAC
Organism: Cynodonichthys magdalenae; assembly: GCA_031762555.1. Lineage (NCBI taxonomy): Eukaryota > Metazoa > Chordata > Actinopteri > Cyprinodontiformes > Rivulidae > Cynodonichthys > Cynodonichthys magdalenae. The sequence continues at coordinate 322,269 of JARVJO010000269.1, forward strand.
CACTTCGTTTGGAACATACACATTCCTTCTTCACATTCTAACACTGAAAAAGCCTGGAACGCCTACAGTGGAAACACAAACGCGGCTCTATCTTGGCAACTGTGGGAGTGGATGGAAAGCAGCATTTTGTTTGGTACATTTGCATCAAGTTTGGTTTGTTGCCATCTAGGTGAACAGTCATACAGATTCTTGTTTTCTCCAGTCTTTGGAACGCACAAGCATTTTATTTGTGGTATTAAATCAAAGCTCAAATGCAAGAATTCCTCACAGAAACGTCTCATTATTCAGGAAGTACAGTACTTTCTCATGAGCCTCACAACTTACTGAAGTTTTGGTCATTTAGAAACTGTAGCAATTTTTTTTCCAAGAAAGCTAATTTAAGAGCAAGTTTATCCATATTTATCCAACAAAACTGCATAATTTGGACTGCAATACATAATTTAATACTTCAAATGCAATTAATCCAGATAATTATTTATAATGGAAAATTGTGTATTTATAGAAATCTGTATTTGTGGCATCTTCGAAGTGTGTCCATTCTTTGTTATTGAGCCCGGACACCTCTGAGACAATGACATTGAGTTTTATTAATTTAAAATAAATCTAAATCACTTTTTCTTCTGCCAACTCCAACTGCTATTGATGGAAATTTCCAAAGTACTTCATTACACAAGCAGTATGCTGCCTTTATTCATCTTCCCATGCTTTCAAACTTGTTTATGTCTTCCAAAACATCTTGCAAGAGATCACCAAAATATATTTATTTGCTCTGTTTGGTAAGAACCGATTCAGACTTCATTAAGAAAAAATATCTTCTACTACAGTATAGTAAAAATCTTGCTGTTACCGTCTGTGTAAACATCAGATTGAAGCACAAGCTGTGAGAGCAGGCTGGGAAATGAATCGACAAAAAGGCAAGCAAACAATGACCAAGCAAACTGGCTCTGATGTTTTTATTGTTTTACACCGAACACAGGAAGTTAAGCATTCTATCGCTTTCATCGCGCTACAATGGCTCCCAGAATAGAAATGGATACCAGAAACAGTGACACGGCAAAACTGTTTAACAAATACAACCAGTTCATAAACTTGTTATACCGGGTTAAAGTTAATTTAAATTCAATAGGTTTATTAGTGTGAAGCTAATTTATAATAAGAGTTATCCAAATGTCTGACTTGAGTGCATTTAGAATTTCTGTTTATTTTACAAATTATTTCAGAAAAACGTCAACTTCAAATTAACTTTGAGTAATGATAAAAAAAAAAAAAAATCTGAAGATTTTAAATGTCACATATTCCAGTTCTTTACATTTGGCAAATAAATAGATGAGCCATAACACGTACTAAACCATGTAGGAAGGTATTTATAAAAACAAAATAAAAAGACTAAGGCAAAATGCAGAAGTAGTTATGAAAAACCATCTATTGCCCAATAAATCATGATGCTGCAAAACAGCAGAAAGAACTTAAGTCATCATTTTTTTATCACCCTATCATACCATTTCTGTCCATTTTCACTGTACAATGTTGCTTCAGCTCATTGAGGTTTACAGGCATTTTTTCACAGTTTTAATACCACAACAGTTGAGTAGTATCATTTATGACAACTTTATTTTATATTTGTTGCTGTATTTGATATAATAATTTGGTTGTACTGCAAAATTTGAGTTAAACTTAAGGTGCTGGTCAGCAAACAAGTTATTTAAGCCATCAATATGTAAACAGAACTTTAATAGAAAAAGAAGTAATAATTTTTTATTATTGTGAAATTGTTCTAGTGGCCTGGAAGACTGATGGCGAGTGAGCTGAGCACGGCCCTTAAACCCAATGAGAACATGTCCTCTCCCCCAGATTACTTAAATCCAACCAGCTGCTCAGTACACCGATTCTCCATCTGCCTACTCGTGTCCTGAAGCGGAGGCTCTCAGATGAAACACAGACTACCACATAGAAATTATCTCGTCAAACTGGGCAACAAATTACAGCTAAAGACATGACGTCAACACAAACATTGAGTCTTATTTGTCTAGAACGAAGGTGGTTAAGAAGTAAAATGAGTGATTCTGACAAAATAAATGTAAACCAATGTCTCAAACCTCATAATATTTAGAAGAATATTCTAGAGAAACCCACGCAAGCAATGCTTGCATTTGAAAAGGAGTAACAGAATGAAATAATTATATTATTTCTGCAACCTCCTGACTACAGGATAAAGTAATGGAAAAATACTTTCATCAGCTTTGGGAGAGAAGATCTGAAAACGCAAACAAATAACTAAAAAAAACCTGAAGGTATTTTCTGATATTCTGCAGATAAAAATGTCAAAACAAAAGTAAAAGAAGCCCCCACCTCCTGATATGCCTGTGTTATTTCAACAAACTGACAGACCATCTCCATTTACACAATCTTTGGGCCAAGTCAGTGCAACGCTGCATGGAGCTGCCTTTGGCTAGTTTTGGCTGGATTCTGGATTTCCACAGCTTCACTCTTAGTATCAAAATCTCCATCTTCATTTGTGGTTCCCATCAGACCATTTTTATGCCTGGATATATTTATTGAATGCTTTGAAAGCAATTATTATGTTTTCAATTTGTGCTGTCCTTCTTTGAAGATGTTAAGAAAATGTTTGAATATAAACCCAGGAGATGACAAATTGAATTTAGGTTACAAAACCCATTTTCAGTGTAGGTTTTAAGATGAGCAGACTGGGATTTAATGTGGTGAATTACAGACTGTCTAGGTCCAGATTTGGAGAGATTTTGGTTTAGCTTGGCCAAAATCCACGGAGCCTAAAACAACCACTAAATAACCGAACAGCAACTGCTACATGCTAGAGGCAGTTCTGTGATTACAACACTATATCGACTGCTGAGAGCACACACAAGTTTCCCTCCTATTGAAAACAACAATGGGTCATCTTACATAAATATCTTATCGCCCCGTAGGAGGCTGGAGAGGTTTGACACCACTGTTATGCGAGATCGTTTAAATAAAGGCCAACAGGTTCAGCTTAGGTACATTAACAGGGTATGAAGGTTAATCATCTCAATGCCTCAAGGGGTTAATAACACTGCATTTTATGTATTTTTCTATGGCCTAATTTTAACGTTATGATCGTGTCTTTAAAAGTTGTTTCAGAATAGAGTAAAAGCTAAATTGAGTTTAAATTTAGCCAAAGGCATCAAACTAATATTTTATCTATTAAAATAAAAATATTGGTTTCAAAATTTCATAAATTGCATACTTTATGGAATTTTTTAAAATTCCCAAAAATAAAAAACGGTGAAATGGTTTTCAGCCATCAACAGAAGACTTAATACAACTTAATACTTCAATGTTAATACATATATTAAAAAATAATAAAATAAAAGCGTTTTTGTAGGACTATTTTGTCAGCTATTTTTAGCTTTAGTGAAATGTTCATGCACAGGCAGCTATAACTGTTCTGTGCAAATAAAAAGGCAATTTTATCATAGTTTAGGTCGCTTTTTAAAATTATTTTTTAGACTTGTACTCATTTTTGGACACGTTTCAGTTGTGCAACCTTGGTTTATTATGTGCAATAAAAACAGCTAACCAAAGATAAGTTTAAATGAGAAACCATTATTTAAAAATGTGAAATTATTTTAGATGTGCTCAGTCTGTATAATTAGTAAATAGCTGAACTTACATAAGAGCATTTTTTTTTTACCATTTGTGACTCATTTCCATTGCTAGTTTTAGTTTACAAAAGAAATCACAAAATAAATTGTGTTATTTTTTGCCATTCTTGAATGATTATTTAGGAATAACCATGTCATACACTATATTATTATACAGTGCAACTCTGTAGGTGACTGTTTTAATGTCTAATGATTGATTATGGAGACCCCGATCATTTCCAATTATGTGCATTGGCCGGAAACATTTATGTAGCCTGTAAAAAGTCTCAGAGAGCCTGGAAATAGGGTTTGTTTTACCCATCAACAAGGAAAAACAAAGTATTTGTTACTATACAAATGAAAGTGTATAAAGTGACTCAGCATGACAAAAAATCTTCAGTGTCACACAATATTAACACAAAAAATACCCAAACAACGCACCACAGACAGTTTAACACATTGATGAAAGCATCAGTACTGAAACTCTCCAAAACCGAGCAAAAAATTAAGCTACCTAGATCCGTTTAGGAGAACAGCAGCTTCATGCATCACAATGAAAGACGAAAGCTGGACTTTTTCTTTACAACACTACAGGTCAAAGCAAGGTAATTCTTATTCATCCTCTGGATTTTTCACAAACCCTGACTACATTACACTAAATACACGCAAAAAATTAAACATGCGGAATCTGTATACCTGAACTACTTGTGAATTTATTGAGATATTGAATAGTAATGCGATAGTTTTATTAATATATTCAGTGCCAGCGGAGGAGCCACAGATGTGACGGAAGTCCGCTGATGCTAGCGGTTAGCCGCTAGCTCTAAGTGAACACAAATTAAGAAAATAAATATTTCAAGCTACTCCGTGCTTTAGTATCAACATTTAAAGATATTCTTAACCACAGAATGTGAAATAACCACGAACACATGAGGCAACGTTAAACAGAAATTAAGACACACAGCGACAGATAGTTAGCCTTGCCAGCTAGCATCTACTTAACGTCAAATGATGCTGAAAGAAGCAGAGGAAGCGCTGTTAGCAGAGGGAGCTAATCAGTCGCTGCCGGGGAATCTTACCAGGTCAAAACAAACAGGAACGCGAAGCTAGCTGCATTAATTTCTGCTCCGCTTTCTGTAGCCGACGTCTACAAACACGGCAACTTCGATGGTATCAAAGCAGACCACGTAAGAATATCGTCGGGAACATTGCAAAGACACTCGAAATATTTGTGGTTCCTGTTTTTTTTTTTTTTCCTCTCTTCTTTTTTAGGTCGGACTGGCTCGTACGCCCGTTTGCAAGTGGTAGATAGCTGAGACAGGCTTGCGCGCACACACCCTCAAGGGACAAACCTGCCAAATACTGGCCCCGCCCCTTTTTACTGTGAACAC
>JARVJO010000269.1:344466-365556 GCA_031762555.1 Cynodonichthys magdalenae
CCATTTTACTGTGAACACAGCGGGAGACAGCTGCCAAAAGTGACCCCGCCTTGTGGTATGGCAGGCCGTTGAAACACATAATCAAACCATGAGCATCTTTCAAGATGTTCAAATTTGTATCCAGATATTCAAAATTGCAATCTTCTTAGAAAACAAATAATTAGAACTCTTACAAAATTAATGTATTTACACAAAGAAATATACCTAAAACATTTTTTTCAGACATTTGTAATTACATAGAAACCACATATTAAAATTACTTCTTATTCAAATTGAAAGTGATTGTGTTTTTAAGGCTATTTCGCCTATTTATTTTGATGCCTACTTCTTTTTTACAGTGAAACTAACTACACCATCAAAAGTAGCATGCACATTTATCTTTTATTTTGTCCACTTTATGCATTCTGCTTTGAAAATATTGTGATTTTGTTCAGTTACATCATGACATAATCCCGAAGCACAGATAATTAACACAGTAAACACATTTAAGCATAGTACCTAACTGTAAAGTTTTTCATTGAAGCAACTGTCTTCAACAGCAAATACAGTTAACACAGTTGTCATAGAGATATTGAGTTTATGAATAATTAATATCCTCAATGTGACAGTTCTTTACAGCAAGTGAGGAAGGATTGACGCATATTTATGTAATGTAAAACATGTTAAATGTGCAGCTTAAACTTTCTACTGGTATAACAGAATGGAGAAAGTACATTGCAGATTTTTTCTTTTTATGCAGATTTTATGTTCATAATAAAAGTACTTTCTACAGATTTGCATTTTGCAAATTGAATAAATAAGATTTAGGCTTTGATTTGTAGACTTTTCTCCATTTTCCAGTGTCATACATCAGTTTCAGTGTTTTTAGAATTTGTATTGAGATGCAAAAATCTGCACAATATTTGTTATATTTATTTCACACTTACGTTTGGCAAATGTGGTGCATAGTGCCACCTGGTGGAATCAGTGACTATAAACACTTTTTTTTTTCATTATTTCATACTCATCTAGCTGTGTTTTATGGGCCATACATGCAGCATTATATTAGTCAATATATATGCAGAGTAACATGTTTTTATGTAAATGATTTGTCTGTTGATATACAGAAACATGAATGAACTGTCTTTACTGGCAACAAAACATCCAACATGCTATAAAAACTTAATAAATGGCATATAAAGATAACATGAATTTGCAAGAAACAAAACAGGAGAAATGAAAGAACCCTAAAAGTATCTTAAATATTTCTGTTTACTGTGTTGCCTCTGCTTAGTTAACAGTTAAATGTCATAAAAAGCTATATTACAAGCAGTGATACTATCAAAGATAAGTCAGGTTTAATGCAACAGTTTTTATTGTCAACAAATCATATAAAGAAAATTCAAACAAATCATAAAAACAAGCTCCATTCATGCTGCAAAAATCTGGCAGTTTCTTTGTGTTGGGCTTAACGAATGTCCAAAAACTTAAAAAAAAAAAAAAAGGAGCTACATTATTGAATTGAGTGATGTGTTATGTTTTATTAAACACAGTCGCAGCAACATCGACATGTTCCTGCTCATGATCAGCCAACAATCAGCCTCTGAAAATCTTACATATGAAATGAACAATGACTGAGAAAACTAAACTGGCTTTTTGCACTTTGAAAATATCAAAGAATTTCTTTCACTTGAAATATTAACCTGTACAAATGCTATAAAATAGTGCCACATAGTGTGTGAACATTGGATAATGTAGGAAGATATTGATCCTTCTTCACAAACAAAACAAAGTTTTGTTTGAACACAGCGTTTTATGGAGAAATGGCACAAATTAATTTGTATTATTTCTTTTCTGTTGAAATCAAACCCTGCAGATTGAATAAGAAACAAACAAGTTGGTGTAAATTTGTTACAAACACACACACAAACAAACACAAGCAGGTTGAATCTGTAGCCATTGTAATTACACACTCTTTAACAAATACAATCTAATTTACTTATTATCACTTAAGTTCAACTAATATTTAACACAAGTATCCAGATCCTAAAATATGACAGTGAAGAAATATATATATATATATTGAATACACTGTTCTGTGTGTTTTAGGAAATTCTGTTTACTCCATCAGAATTTTACACCCAGCTTTTATTGTGTAATTCTAGGATGTAAAGCAAAAAGAGTGTTCCTTTAAATAACACCTGAATGACCCAACAGCTGTTTGAACACAGATGGCGGTGCGTCCCCCTCTACTTAACCAACATACCTACGGCTGTAAAGACAGGAAAGGTGCGTGAAGTGACTAGACCGATGGGGAGACTAAAACAAGCCCATCGTGTTATTTACAGACTACAAACAACTCATATTGTGCTCGACGGGTCGCAGGCTGAAGAGGAACAGCTTTCATCTTAAGCTATATCTTGTACTTCACAAAGCAGTCTTGGTGACGTTGTTGAATATTTTTGTCTCACTTGTTCCCGTGTGGTCTGTGACGACGATACTTTAAGCTTCGTACACCCTGTAGAATAAAACAGATAGTTAGCTCAGCTGGTTTCACTTGTCTTTATGCTAAGCTAGGCTAACCAGAAGGTAGGATTAAAGAGGTTTTTATCTTCTTGTGGACAAAAGAAAGGATTTTTTCTAATATTTTTTTCTTCACATTTTGATTTTGAACATTTCAAAGGAACATTTCTCTACAAATACCAAAAACAGAAGCAGGAATTCACCATTTATAGCTATAAATATAAACAAACATTTACTAGGCATTCTGTAATCAGCTTGTAAACCACTTTCATGTACGGTAAAAAACAAAACAAAACACATGCAGCCTTTTAAAATCAATTTTACAACAAACACATTTGCTGTACAGTTTTATGTTGCTACCTGTGCTTGTCTTTCCAGATGTGAAACCATTTGACCAGATTCTTTGTGCTCTGAAGTTTGGGGTGAAGACAGTATTCCTGTCCCTTGAACCGGGACACGTTCTCCATCGTCACACTGGAGGGGTGTGCAGAGAAGAAAGAAGACATTAAAGGTTTGTGAAAACACCTGTCATAATGTTGTGGTAAAGCATAATTATCAGGAATTGTGGTTGTAGTTTGTGCACCGTTCCCAAATGAGATAACATACATCTGTACATATTGGGGATGCAAACAATTAATCGACTTACGATTAATCGTCAAATAATTGGTTTATTAGATTAAAATTCCTTCCATTCGATTAATTGAAAACATCCGTTTACACATTATTTTAGTGTAGTTTGGCCGTCATCCAGAAGAGGGCACTGCTGCACCCAGCCTGGCCATAGGTTGCGTTTAGTTTGCATCATATTCCGGAACTGGGAAGTGGTAGTGACATTTCCCAACAAACCATAGGAAAATGCATTCCAGTTAGCCGACAGGCGATTGTATTGCTTCTGCTAACCTACAATATAAACAATGACAAAAAGAGAGCTCTACTACGTACGTCATGCAAAGAAAATTTGATTTTAATATGTACAGTATGAACAGAAAATGCACTACTTGTGTGAGTTATTATACATGCACAAAAACATTAAGAATGATAATTAACAGTAAAAGTTACAGAGTTCACTTTCTAAAGCTGCGAGTAGCCGCCATCTTGAAATCAAAACCGGGGGTAGTCACTGCTGCTACCGCTATATGAATGGGATTTACCACTGGAGGGGGCATTCCAGTTCAAATTTACAAATGGGAGTAAGAAAATGTCCACTTCCCAGTGCTACTGGAACGCACCATTACTCTACCCTGGTCCTGTTGAGCTGAGCAGAGAGCCGCCTCGATGTGGGCGGGATCATAATTAAATGCGCAAATCTTATTTCGTTTTATTTGCAATACAACAATAATAATGGACCACACCAAACTTGAAGGAAAAATATTGAAGGCTGTACTGGACTACCCAGCAGTATGACGCTTAGGACGATAGAGCAGGACGACAGGGCTAACTGTAGCTAACGTTAGCTTCTTCTTGTTGAGTTTAACAAAAATAGTTACAGTCACTACAAATAAATTAAATGAACAATAGCTGACGTCAAATCATGCAGAGCAGCCCAGCCTTGATAGAACCACAGGGAATGCAAACAAATACAGAGTTGCCAGATTTGTATTCTCACCCCTCTTAGGGATATTATATTACATTTAGCTTAAAATGTTACCCCGTGTTTAAATGATATTTTACATCTCTCTGTTCAGAGTGGATTAGGTGTTTGACATAGTTTTTCTTTCCTTTTTTTTTCCAACTAGCAATCCAATAAATTCCTGCTTTGTTATATTTTATAAATATGTCCAGGTTTATTAATGTGCGAGAAGTCCACAATTTTCTTTGTATTCAGTCAGTGTTTAATACAGCTGGCACAATAAATTGTTAAAATATAACACTGTACTTTTTTTTAATTAGCTCTTCATGGTAATAGAAAGTCCTTTGATCCATAAGAAATGTCAGGATTTTAAGAAAATGTCTGCTTATCAATTAATCGTTAGTCGATCCATAAGATCAATCAAATTTAGATTAATTAATATTATATAACTTGCATCTCTAGTACATATTTAACTGAAGGTTGCAAAACTTTCAGCATGCCTTCAGATCGTTCTGTTGGATCAGGCTGACCATGAGAAGAATGAGATTAAGCTTCGACAAACTAAATTAAACTTTCCCAAACCAGATAAAAGACTTTTAAAGTCCTTTAAATGCACATCGCTCTTGTTGTAGTTGTTTATATAATTCCCACAAAAAATGTTCTCACAATTCAAAGGATCCATTTCTTTGCAACTTAAAAAGGTGACATCTCAGCTCATTGAATAAAGCGATCTGTCTCTAACTCGTTTACTGGAGAGAATGAGAGAGACAGTCTGCCTGCATGTGGCATATTCAGCCCAACTGAATGTGGGGGAGAAAAAAAAACAAAAAGAACGAAGGGTGGGCATCTCCCATCCACTGCCACCGTCAAAACCTCAGTAGATCATGAATGCTAAAAGACTAGAGGATAAAAGACTTGACTCTTATAGTCAGTTGGACTATTCAATTAAAGTGTACTGCATCTTTTCCCCTGCCCATTCAGTTGTCACTTTGTTTGGCTATTAAGGCTTCAGTTGGATTACTGTGTGCGCTTCGATATAAGAAGCAGCCTTTTTAAAATGTATGGCTAAAGACCATCGGGCTGTTTCTGTATGCATGCATGCCACTAGACTCATATCTGCAAAGCTGCTCAACAGGGGGGAAATTTAACCTCATTACTGTGATAATTTGAGCTTTGATTTCTGCTCATTATCATTCACCTGGGCAGCTGAACGCGGCGGCTTTAAAACCTCTGAGCAGTACGAACAAACCGAGGGTGAGAATCGCGTAAAACAGAAGGAAGAAAACGAACTGTAAAAGATTCAATTAGGAAAGACAGATGAAACAGAAGGTAAGTGGAGAAAACAATGTGAAATGAGAAGAAACAGGGACATTTGGGGCTCCCTGCTTGTGTGTGTGTGTGTTTGTGCTTTGAGCTGCCGCTCAGAATGCCAAACCGAGAGCCGCAAGCCAAACACCCAGAGAGGGGACTCTCATACTCATTTCTCTCCTGCTTTCATTCTTTCCATGGCTTTCCGGAGCCCGCTGAGGCTCATTTTTCACCGGGCTCTCACGGCTGGTGGCCCCCATCTCATGCTAATAGAGCGCCTTGAATGATGACTGCGTGGCAGGTAACACACACGCACTGAACCAACCCTGTGAGCTGGAAAGCGCTTCTGTGTGCTTTTATTTGTTCTTTGAATGGACACACACTTATTTCCTATGCTTGGTGTGTGACCACATCTTCAAAATCAGCAAAATCAAACAGTTTTCCTAGGTTTAGGCATAATCTGAACAACACAGAGAGACACAGTTTTAATTACGCTGTAAGATGATTATATTCCCAAGTGTGTTACTGAACTTATAATACTTTATATAATTGGTCAATTTGCCTAAAAGTTGACACAAAATCGAATTTCGACACGATTTTCTCATACAAATGCTAGAATAAACATTCCATCCAGATTTTGGAATGCCAGATATATGGACGCCACTGCTGAACACTCAGACATCCACACAAGCTGTTCCGGGCTGTTGCCCAGCTAATGCCATGTGTGTGATTGTAATTTGGCAGCAGGTGGCAGCAGAGTTTGTGACTTGAACACAAAGCAGACTCCCTGGAGGCTGACATAACATTCCCCTCTGCTGTGGGGGGGGGGGGGGGGGGGGGGGGGGGGGTTGGCCCCCCCCCCCCCCCCCCCCCAGTGTAGCTCCGACTCCAAACTTCAAATGCATTCCACAAAACTCTCATTTCTGCCTCACGTGACTCCTTTACCAGCCACTTAAACTCACAGATACCAGTGAATATTACTGAATATATATTTTTTTAAATCTTCATCTGTCATGTGTCTTTAATGCTGCAGGGTTCTTGAAGTCTGGGTGTAAATCTGTAGAACAGGAGACTCTGTTATCAACAGGGAGGTTCAGGCTGCATTCCACAACGGCTCAAATTGAACATAATAGCAGTCTGTGTGCCTGAGCTGTGATTTCATGGGTTAAAGGTCAGATGGCAGAGAGGCAGGGAGGCAGGGGGGAGGATGGATCAGACAGATGGGCTAGAATTTAAAGGTAGGACCTTTGAGTGAGTGCGCACACAAGGAAAACAACAAAAGGTTCGAAAATTCTTTATTATAGCACTTTAAAATAGCTAGAGCTGAGATTTAATCATAGCACCATGCTGAAAGTAGGTGATGGTTCTGGAAGGCTCTGGAAGATTGTGCCCACCCTGAATCCCCGCCTCCTAAAGGTGGGGCAGTAATTAAACTCTGGCTGCAGAATAAGCTGCTCTGGGATGTTAATGTATGGTCAAAATCTGCAAATTTAGCTGCAAGTGAGGTCACAGTAATTGGTAATTGACTTACGTTAGGTATGACACTGGGAATGGTGAGAAAATAAGAATCAAGGTGAGGTACAAGCAAAAAGAGAAGTTCAAAAGGGAAATAAAAGCAGATGTAAGGCGGCAAAATAAATTTACAATTTACTCACAAAATCATTTTCTCCTGGCAGTAGGGGTGTTTGGGTTTGATCTCCAGCTTTTGAACATCCTTGTATCGGATTTTTGGTCCTTTCCTGGTGCACCTGCACTTGTAGGCTGTCAGAAAAAAAAAAAGCACACATACGTAATAAAGTTTATTTTAAGTTAGACACAGGTTTTTTCTGTTTCATCATCATCCATTTTCTACAGCATTATTAGTCAAAGTCCATGCACACAAGCAAAATCAATTAAATTGCTGTTTTGTTCATTTAAGCTCACGCTGAATAGATATTCTACAAAAGTCCCTTTCATCCTTGCAGTTTTTTTCTCACAACCATATAGTTTAAAAGACTGCAAACACACTAGAATCAATAATGCGTGGCTATTTTTTTGTCACATTTCTTAAATAAAGATACTAAACATTTGTCAGGGTTCTCAGCTCCAGCTGTCTGCCGGTCACAACTCCATGTTGCAAAATAAAGAAGCAGAGAGAATTGGTTTTTCCTGGGGTGTATATCTTTGATGACCTAGATAGTCCCAAGGTTTCCTCAATCCATCACCTAGCTATCTGCGCTGACCTCCAAACACTAAATCTGTGAGAAAAAGCCACAGTGGAGCCGGCACCGAGGACAAACACTGGACAACAAATGCTATTAAAGCAGGGAACACACAGGTTAATACTGAGAGGGGGGGAAAGCAGCTTCTACAAACAAACAGGCAGAAAATGCATGTTTACACTCTTCTGAAGTTAAGTTCTTGTTTACCTCCTTTTTCTAGCCACTAAAAGATGATAATAGAGTATCTTTGATAACCAAAACTAAATAAATAAAAGTTAAAACATAAGATAATTTTCAAAAAAAAACCAGGAATTTAATTCAGTTTAGTTTAGCTTAACTGTGCAAAATGTCTCACAACATGAGACCCAGTTTGGATTAACTTTTACTCCCAGGCTGTGCTTATCAGAGTAGTTTAGATTCATCCCTTTAAACACAAACAGGTCATAAAAAGAGTCTGAAAGGTGCATTCATTGGGTTTTATTTATTATCACTACAATTGACTTCTGTTCCATCAACTTCATTATTGTTTAAAGCAAACTCTTCAGCATTTTAACAGCTACAGCTTCCACCTGATTAGTTACATCATCATAGTTAACACATATATAGTTATATCAACATCATAAATGCAAAACTTAAAAATGTAAACAATAATAACGGCATATAACTGATAAACAAAGTGTTTTTAAGTTACCTTCTGCGCTCAGGAGATATAAGGAGACCACTAATAGAAGTATAACTGTGCACCTATTCATGTTTGAACGCGAAAAAAGATGATTTTTCTTTGTTTTTCTTGAATTTCTTCAAGTTTTGATCCCTCGACGAGCTAAAACAAAACAAAATAATAAAAAAAGCGCACAAGCAGCTTAGATCCACTGAAGAACCGGGGGGAAGGTATTTCCCGCTCCGTTAGAGTCTCTTTGGAGCGCAGTGACTGAAAGTCCGTCTGTCTGTGCGTTCTGAGCGGTCCAACCAGCCTGGTTCCGATCCGTCTTTGATACAGCCGATACAGCCTTTAAAAAGCTGCCCCCCTTGCTCATTAATATGCACGGCCAGGCAGCGAATCAAACACTTTGTGGCCTGAGAGGGAGAACTGCTGTACACAGAGAGGGAGAGGAGGGAGGGGGGAATACACACTTTCACCTCCAAGATCAGGTTTACATGACGTCTGCCTTCGCTGCTTGATTTTACCCTCCTGTCCTGAGATGTAGCAGACTTCTAAATGAAACGATTTCCGCGAATATTTTAATTATTTAGGTTTTTCTCTGTTCAACAACGCGAAGTACTAAAAGCAAACACACACATAACTATTTGACACGTTTCAGAGCTGCAATGATAGGCAACTTGTCTGTTTGGCTTAGAAAATTGCTTAGCTGGTTGTCACAACAACGGGAAAAAAAATTACAAACTGGTTTAAAGTTGCTACCAAATTTATCCTACTTATGTTTGTTTCTATGTGGCACACTAGGTGAAACTTTTGAAAATTTAGCTCAGAGTAGAAGAAAAAAAAAAAACCGAAACGGAAAATAAACTTCTGTTCTGAGAAGAAAAGTTCATGTATCCATGGCAACACCTTTTCCGTTGCTAATGTTTGCTAACTGTCTAGCAAACTTGTTGAGTCTCACTCAATTTAAACTCCAAGTATTTATTTCAAGGTACTTTTTTATGCCTATAGTACGGAAGCCGAGAGCGGCCGTTTTCCGCTATAATTATTTGCTATGGTTTTCTCGTGATAACGACATATGTCTTTATCACGAAATAACGAGCTAATTTCCCGATAGTTTTCCTCTTGTGTATCATTTAGTAACATCTATCTATCCATCTATCTATCTATCTATCTATCTATCTATCTATCTATCTATCTATCTATCTATCTATCTATCTATCTATCTATCTATATTCATTCATCATTATGTAACCAGGCAAATCCCATTGAGATCGCAAATCTGTTTTGCAAGGATGGCCTATTAATTGTTCATAATTTTGTGTCATTTTTGTATCATTAAAAAGGCTGAAATTGCGACTTGTTTGTCTTGTACCGATAACTTTCATATCAGGCCTCATCATCTAAGGAGCCGGCTGGCCTGACTGGAGATCAGCCGGTGTTTACACAGTGATCTTGATGATATAATAAACTTTATCTGTCAGCAGCTGAGGGGATCGGGCCGTCTCCATGGTTACCAAATGATACACAAGGAAAACCAAAACTCCTTATATCAAGAAAACACTTGTTATTTCGTGATAACGACATAAATAACTCGTTATCTCGAGAAAACAATCTTTGTTATTTCATGATAATGACATAATATGTCGTTATCACGAGAAAACCATGGAAAATAATTATAAGCGGGAAATGGCCGCTCTCGGCTTCCGTACTATAGTGATAAAATATAAAAATTCAAATAATTAATAAATAGCATGTGTTCTGAAGAGTATCGTTCAAGTCTTGATGGCAACAGCGCTTCTGTTATTCCGTTTTGCTAACTGTTAAGCTAACGTCAAATTACATCGAATTTTTTGTTCAAAATAATAAATTTTAAGGTGCTTCACCAGATACTTTATTGTAGCAGAAATATAACTTTTATAGGGCAAAATTAACTATAAAAGGCTATGAATAATAAAAAAATATGCATTGCTCTGATGATTCAATCCAACAGCGCTTCTATTGCTAACTGTTTAGCTAACTTCGTGTGTAGCGCCAAATTCCAACTTCAAATTCTTGTTTAAGTTTTATTCATTTAAAAAACAACATAAATTAAAAAATATATAATCATAAACTAAATGAAAGGTAGCAGAAGAAGAAAAAATCTTATGATGTCTGCCCCTTTTTCCCAAATAAATAAATTCAATCAAAATAATCTTCAAATTTTAAATTCAAATTTAAATTTAAATTCAAGATGCTTTATATTGCCTAAGTAATGACATATGCAAATGATTTATTGTAGCCTACAATTTTTTAAAGCAAGTTTTTTTTAATCCTCTAAATAGTAAATTAGCATGTGCTCTAATCAATAAATGTTCAGGTATCCATAGCAACAGCGCTTCTCTTTTGCTGTTTAGCTAATGCTGATTCACACAAAATTTGAAATTCAAATATTATATTTAAGATAGCTTTTGCTGCCATGTGTATTGGAATATATAAATGAATTTACGGTACACCTATCACTTTTTAAAAATAATAACATTTTTAAAATGCTTTTAATAATGGCTTGCACTTTTCATAAATAAGTTTCTATGCTTTAGGCTCCAATCTGCTCTCTCTGCACAGAAATAAATGCAGTCATTGTGTGTGGAGTTGCCAACAGGCTGAATATTTGGGCTGTAAAAGATAGCCCTGAGAAGGAAGTTTGACCTTCCCACATGGGATCTGCTGATCACAGGATTAAACAGCATTCATCAAAATTCATTGTCAGGGATTTGTCTAAGTGCATCTGTGTTTTCACTCCTCGTTGCTGCTACATAAATTTGTATTCATCTCAAAGCCCAGTGCAATCAGCACCTGTCATCACTCAAACCGGCGGCCCTGACATGTCTGCACTACCAGCTGTGTGTACGTGCATTTGTTCATGTTCGCATGTCCATATTTGTAGATAAGTGTCTACACGAGAACAAGCATGGGTCACACAAAGTATTGCACCAGTGAAGAGCCTGATTAGTCTGCAAATCATTCGCATACTAAATGTATAATTTCTTCATTATTTTCTGTTTGGTTCTTTTTATCCCTGAACCAGGTCAGGTCAAGATGCCAGCATTCATTTTCAGTGAAATGACAGATGAGGATGCATGTGACCCCTGTAGGGAAACTGATGCAACACAAATTCACCTCAAGTGTTTTTGATGTCAAAATGAAAAACAGTCAGCTGCCTGTACCAGTATTCAGCTGAAGTGACTGATAATCACTCAGACGTGCGTTGTCTTCATTTATTAGATCACTTTAGCGCTGCTAAATGCAAAAGATAGAACAAAAAAGCAGATACACAGCGGACTTCATTACAGCTTGAACAAATCTTTTGTGAATACTTGATTATATTCTTATCACCGTCACTCATCAGTCAAAGATAATAAACATTTTAAAATGATTTCACATTTACTACAGACAACATAAGGTGATTGAGTATATCAGTATTTAAATTTCTCATTTAACTATTCATATTAAAACAAAACATTCTGCAGAATGTAAAGTATTTTCACCCCAGTGCTCTATCTGACAGGACAGGTATTTTCCATAAGCCAGAGGCTCTAGCAGTTCTTTTTCACCCTTCAGTCGAACTGAATTTGTCACAAAGAAAAGAAGCGATATCTAATTACACAGAACTGGACCGCATGCTAAACTTCATTCCATTTGATGAACCGACTTGCACTGCAGTGCCTAATGACTCCCAGTAAACTTGGCAGTGGAGCAAGTGTAAATTTCAAGAATAAGCCAAATTTACTGCGAAGTCGGCCATGAGTGTGGGCGGATAAAGAGCTCCGAGGATGTTTGGTTTGTTGGTAAACCAGTAAGAAAGACGGGGAGAAAATAGCATACGGTTATAGAGTAACTGAAAAAAAAAAAAAGAAAGAAAGAAACTTGTTTGTGTTACGGAACCCTGAATGAGAGTCACAATGTTTAGGCTGGAGTTTGTCTCTAAAACACACAAAACCTCTTTTGGAATTGATTATCTAAACAAACTAAAATGGCCAAAACTCAGTAATTTATTATTGCATCAGCTGTGTTTAGTGCATGAGTCTAAAGGTGAAAAACTCCAGTTTGTCTTCTGAGATGGTGGTTTGTATTTACTCATTGCAATGTATTAAATAAGGCATTAAAATTGTTATTCTGGACTAAATGAATGAGTTTTTTTCCAGATATAATGTTGAAATGTGGGTCCACACTCAACGTAAACAAAGCACTTAGCTAAATTAGTTGAAAATGATGTGAAATTTTGAGAGTATGGTTGTAGTCTAAAAAAGAAAATGTCTGACAAGTTTAATATTTGACCTATTTTCAGTCACTTTGGTTTTTTGGGGAAACAAACTTTGTGTTCAGCATTATTTGTTTCTCCTTTTGGAGATTTTACAGCATATCGTGATTTTTTAAATAAAGATTGACACTAAAGTGTTTTTTTTAGATCTGTGTAGCTTAGTTACCAGCATACAGTCAGGAAAACAAATAGAAAAGTTTGCTCTTCTTCCTCAGCAGGCAGGCGGGTGTGTGAGGATAATTTCTGTCAGCTGACCGCGGTAAGCAGGGCGGGGTCCACTGCTCCGGGCATATATGTAATTGTATTTAGGCTGTCATGTTCTTGTCACATTATTTTTTATTAAACTGCTGCTAGCAAGCTGGAGATAAATGGCAGGGCGGGTTTGAAATGAAAGGATGACAAGAGCCTCCGTGACATTTACCCCGCGTTCCTCAAATACAGAAACATTTCAGCTCTTTGAAGTTACACTGGTGTGAAAAAGTGCATTTTCCTTTGGCATTATATAAAATCAGTCACTCACTTTGAATAGACGTTAAACACAAAGTACAACATAACTCACACACTACAAGGTATTAGCAACCAGATGGAATGACTTGTAAATTTGCTGAGCTTTCTGTTTTTGCTGTTCCACGGACTTTTAAATATTACACATCTATTTTTAATAATGTTGAAGAGAAAAGCAACATCTGAACTCTGTGAGGCGTGCCAAAAACATGCCAGTCATGTGTTTTGAGAATGTCGACTCACTCATTTGTTCATTTGTATTAATGGTTGTTTGCTGCTCAAGAAATGTAAGTTTCCTGGAAAATGATGAGGATGCATTGGGGGATAAAACAAATTGTACATTTTAGACATGGTTTCAGAAATCCATCACTACACTGATGTACTGCAAACAGGGAGGGAAATGCATGGTGATTTTGGAGAATTCTGCAGCCATAACAAGTATTCGGTAGATTTTTTTAACAATATTGTTTCTGTTTTTATTAAATATGCGTTTAATACTGAATTCAATTCAAACATATCATTTTGTTTGGAGACTACTGAGCAGAAAATACAAATAATTGATCTGCTGGTTTGGATTTTCGTGGCTTTTACAAATGAGTTTGGATTTCAGAGTTCAACGCGGTCTCTAGTCAATAAATAGTGTCTCAGAATGAGGAAAAAACACATCTGAGCAGCTGTAAAAAAACAGATTCCTACTTGAAATCTCATCGCTTACAACATAAACAGACAGGCAATGATGATGTGCTTGAACATATTATATTCCTTCATTCCCCGCTGGAGAAACGACAACTAAAGCAAATTTTTTGTAGAAGACAGGAGCAGACTCAATAAAAAACTAACTAAACCGTCGATGGACCATCTGAATGAGATCAAATTCAGCATGAAAGCAGCATATGCTCATTCTTGGAACATGTGCTATTTTGAGACATTTTATGACACTGATCCCGGATTATGCTGATGTTATGTAATTTTTGACTTCATATTAAGGCCAAATCTAAAGAAAAAAAAAACTAACAAAAAGTGCCAGTTTAATCCACTCATATCATATGTTACAAAGCTGATGTGACTTTGAATTTCATCAAAGTTAATTAAAAATCCAATGTTGTACTCTGTGACTTTAACAAATACATAGTTGTAGGGAGGAGGACATTATTTTGTTTTTGTCTCCAAGGGCCAACTCTCAGTTTGCACCTGGTTAGACTTAATATTTTCCAGGTTTTTGTCAGAACCTTTACATTTCCCAGACATCCAAAAAATATACAGTAAACTGAGCCAAATTGCAGAAGAAGAGTAATATTTATAAAGTAGACATATCATGCTTTTAAATCCTTCCTTTTCACATTTAAATCATTCAGTTGGGGGTTTTATAAAGCGGAACTACAATGTTTTGGTCTGAATTCATTCTTTTTCTAACTTTTACCAGCCCCTCTTTCACCCCTTTTCTCCGCCCTCCTCCAGCTTCCAGACCGGTCCGCTCCAGTCATCTTTAATATAACTTCACCGTTTTGAACTGGATCTGTTGCTCTGAGGACTAAATTATAAAATATAAATGTTTTTGGAATCAAATTTGGGATTTAATGGAATCTATTTCAAGGGATTATATTTCAGCATGTCACCACATGTAGTAACCTTTGTTCGGAGATTTAGAATTTCAAAGTTTTAGAATTGAATATTTACAGTGTCAGCACTTAAGACAAAGTTAATTTTTTTGTTGCATTATTTAAAAAAAATAAAACAACTCATATCATAATCTTTAAACACGTCTTTTAAAGTGTCTAATGTGAAGTCAAAAGAATAACTGGAACAGCTTCTGTGTCCAGTCAGAAGAATCAACATTCCTTGTAACAAAATCCACTCAGGAAATGAGGACTCCAAAGCATGACTGAGAGGACAGACGGGGGTGAAATCCAAGGCTTATACTTTATTACAGAAAGAGGGAGGTTCACAGGTAGTCAGTCCAGACAGAACAAATCCAAACGGGTCAGAACACAGTTGCACTAGTAACCAGGTCAGACAAAAGTTAAACTGAAGACCACAACTATAAAACAAGAAGATTTAAAACACAAAACCAAAGCATGAAATAAAACATCAGAGCACCTGCAGACAGTGTGATAAAGGAACTTCAAAACAAAGTAGGAATATCAGTTTATTCCAGTTGACTTGAAACGTTAAAGGCAATATTTTAAATCAGATCTGTTAGTGCTCAAAATATGTGTTGGAGATCCATCTCAGCTGCTAACACACCTAATTCTGTCTCAATATTTGTAAAATTGACTAAGCTATAGTAGTTTCTGGTGCTCTCCTCGACTTGCCTTTAAAAGTTAATTGGTTGCAGCTGTACATGTAGTGATTATATCATTAAATTCCAAGAGATATTTTGCTAACACAGATAAATGCACACACGGGGTAAAACATGATCTCGAGCCTCTTGCTTTGCAGTGACGGATGGTAAAAACAAGTAAGACTGTAATAAAGATAAGCCATATAAACACCATTACTGCCAGCTCAAAGGAGCAACGATACACAGAGCAGCAAAGTGCACCAAAGGTGTTAAAATAACACCTTGAGTGAGATAAGAGGATAATATTTAAATAAACGTTAGTGAGCTTTAGACAAAAAATAACGAGATTGTAAGAAAAAGTGGCTAAAATGAGCTCAGCGGTGACTTCCTCCTGCGAAATGAGAAGTTAGAGATTTGGTTTCAGAATTGACAGTTTCCACCTGGCAGTTCTTACAATGCAGCTCAGTGACACCTTCAGGTAAACCTTTTTTGTCCGGTAAACGTTTTCATAATTTTAATCTCCTTGTAGCCCCGGTTTTCCTTTAGGAGGTGTTGGCTTCAGAGTTTATTTTTCACATAATCTGTAGCTTAGCGACGTTCCCCTTTAAGGCTTTAAGCTCTGGTCAAAGTTTATCTCGGCACCTCTGGTCTTGGCATTATAATGTGACAGAAGTGAGGAAATCTTATCTGGAGAATGTGAATCCAGTTTAAGCAAAGTGTGAACGTGTTCTGATATGATATAAAGGCATGAATGTTATCACGCAGCTGCCATACGTGAAGGTACAACCTGTTTGCTCCACAACGAGTCTCACTTTGGAGGTTTGATTAAATTCTGCTGATATTCCCTGTTTTTTGCAGCCTGCTTAGGCGATTACAGAGATTAAAACTTTTGCCTCAAATTAATTGAAGATGCAGATGTAAAGCTATGTTCTCCAACCTTGCTGGTTTTCACTTGCCGTCTCTGCTCGTCGACGAGGAGAAATGATTTAATGATTTTTTAGGAGAAAAAATTTAAATTGGAAAATGAGAAAGAAATGGGAAATAATTTGCTTTCTCTTCACAAAACTGGTGGCTGAGCTGACAGCGAGAACATCTAATTAAGTCTAATTCAGATGTTCAACAATGCCTCGAGACAAGATATGTCTGAACAATTCAAATATGTCAAAATCCTTCAAATAACATCCAGCTGGAACTCGTGTATTTTTCTTTCTCTCTTTTTTTTTATTCATTTCTCTTGTTCAGAACTCTGTGTTCCTTCAGCATTTCTGTCATTCCTCTTTGCCAAGTTAGATGGAATGTTGCTGTGAACAGATGTGGGACGGTGATGTTATCCACATGCTCCCTGTGAATAAACTAAAAGAAAGAAAAACAAATAAAAAGAAATCAGTTCACAAACTTGTGATGTCCTAACAGGAACCATGCCAGCATCAAAACACCTGGGCAGATGTTTTAAGCCAAAAAAAATTATTCTGCACAAACCATATCCTTGAGTGTTTTTTGTTTTTCAAAGACAGGAGTAAAAAAAACGTCGGAATTTTTTATTTTATGTTGTTTTTTTATATAAAAAAAAACAAAATAGAGACCAATAGAACAAAAAGACTCATAAAAAAAGGAAAGTTAAACAAGTTTAAAGATTTTTAGCACTGATGATTATTTTCTAAATATATTGTAGTGAGTTGTTAGGAGAGAAACAGAAAGGGTGATTAACTATTTCTGTTCTACACTACACTTTACCTGTTGGGGCACCAGGTCACTTTATTGACCAATATTTATTAACCCTTTTTAATCAAACTCATTTACTGAAGTGAGGTCGTATGATGTAACAGGGAATTCTTATCTCAGGCCTAAATAATCAAAGATGAGGAACAAGCTCTGTCTTCTATGGTAATTTATTACAAAAATATAGCAAGAATCAATGTCATGGAATCATGACTAAAACAGTAAAAATAACATGAAAGACGAAGCAATAAGTTTTATAAAAGAGTTAAAGAGGAAAAGGATTGTAGACTTGATGTTATACGTCTAGTTAAGATAAGGTCTGGATGTTAAAACCTTTATAGAATGAAAATATTTTTTTCCCAAAGGAAATCTTTTTCTTCTATTAATTAGTTGACAAAAGGCCCCAGATCCCAGGATCTCTTAACTATGAGGTCTTATCTCGTAATTACGAGATCTTACCTCGTAATTAGGGATGGGAATTGAGAACCGGTTCTTGCGGAGAATCGTTTCTTAGTAGTTCAATTCCTTGGAATTGTTAGTTTCTTGCCTAACAATTCTGCTTATCAATTCCACTTTCTCATAAGAATGTGTGTGCATGATGACAACACGCTCCGTATTTGATATCCAAGGAAGAAGTGGTCTAATGCATGGTTATATTTCACCAAAAAAGACAAAACTAGGGCCAGTTACAACACATGCAAAGCTTCAATCACAACAAAGGGCGGAAATACTTTCAACATGCAGACATTTTGTGTTTATTCTTATTTGTTATTTAAACTAGTTGTTATTTTTCTGAATTAATACTGATTAAAGACTTTATGCACACAAACAATGTTCTATGTTTTTTTTGCCTAACCAATGAAAATTGATAACAGAATTGATAAGGAATTGAATCATTAAGCAATATTGACAGTGGGATTGCTAAATTCTTATAAATTCCCATTCCTACTCGTAATTATGAGATCTTTTCTCATTATTTTGAGAACTTCTTTCATAATTATGAGATCTTACCTCGTAATTATGAGCTCTTATCTGGTAATTATGAGATCAGGGATCAAAATTATTATTTTTTTATTTGGTGAATGTAATGCTCTTCTGTACTTCTGAGAGTATTGCAAGAAAGTAAAACCAGGATTCTGACAGTGTAAATGGTGACGAACATTCCTTAATGACTAAATCTCAGAATTCCTGTAGTGCAAATAACTAAATAAAATGCTTCTAAAAGTGTGCATGGGAGTTTGTTGCAAAAGTGTCTCCAATCAGAAGTAGGTGACCTGGCTTCTAAACATGTTCAGTCACAAAAACAAGCAGATCTGAGGGCGTCTGCATCGGCCCAGATTTCTGTTCTGCATTCGGCTCCTCTTTAAATAAACAGCATTTATCAGCTCATGTTTATGAGATTACAGGGCTGTGAGAAAATGTAAACACAGCAGAACCTCTTCGAGTCAATTGTAGAACTGCCAGGACTTCACATTTCTTAAAAAAAAAAAGAAACTGTTTAGGTATAAAATGTTCCGACATTAAATTAGCATCAGCTCTTTCACGAAAATCTGTTTTTCTTACATCAGTTTCATGAAAATATAACAAGAGGGTTTAATTTAAAGTCTTCATTACTCTCCTGATCACAACAGTTGTGACAAACTACAAACTTTTCCTTCCAAAATCCACACATGTATCTGCCAGCGGTTGGTGTGTAATAATTGCTGATTGGAGAATAATAGAGGTGAGGTCATTCCAACTATTTCAAATCAAACAAAATGTTTTTATAATTACACTGATTTTGGGTCAGAGTCCCAATCCAATCAGCATCTGGTTCCAGAAGAGACACCTGGGGGAGTGTTTAAGTTCAGCTGGTGATATTATAATCCTGTACTGATCCACAAATGTGTGAAATCATCCATTTATCTGCTTTTTCCTTTTCAGAGGGTCTGTTTCCTGTCTCCAGCTGTGGGAAAAGAAAGGTGCACCCTGAACAGGGAGCAAATCCATCCCAGCGCCACATTCACATTCTCACTCTCACTCACAACAAGGGACAATTTAGTCATGTGAAATCAGATTTTTTCAAAACACAGTGTTCAGATTGTTCCCCTTTAGATCCATCATCCAAATGATTTTTAAGAAATCAAAACACAGTTAAGTTGATTCCAAGGTTCAAATGTAATGATTAAAGTTAGTGAATCTGTGTTATTTAAAAAAAAAAACAACACGTTTTTGTTGCTCAATTATGCAATATTCAAGAAACAAAAACAGGTGCTTCGAATTATTTAAGCTAGAAAAGAAAACCCATCTCACTTACATAAAAACTCACAAAACATTTATAAGAAACAATTAACAGACCACAAACGGCTTTATCTTGTTAAGAGGCTGTGGTGTATGGACCCCAAATACAGACTTGAAACTACAACTTTTAATAATAATGAAAACCAGAAACGCTGCCAAGGAAGCAAATAATTAATAACAGGAAACTTAGGGAGCATATAGAGAGTAATTAGAATCAGCAAACAGAACTGAGGGAGAATAAAACAGTATGACTGAACAGTGAGTGAGTGAGAACCAGCAGGATAAGCAGATTGAGAGGGATGATGACGGAGTGAGTGCAGGTGAGCTTAATGAGCAAATGAGATGCAGCTGTGAGACAATCTGTGGACTGGGACACAGGCGGGAGACCAAGAAAACTGAAAACACACCAAAAACATCCAGGTACGAGAAAGGAAAGCACGGCAAAGAATAGCTTAAACTGGATCACAACATCTTTATTCTGGTAATTCTTTTGCTTATTATTGGTGTGTGTGTTTTATGTGTGTGTTTGGCAGGTTGGTCCAACAAGTAAAAACCACTGACAGATTTATGGTCCAGGCTATGGTTTAAAGTTAAGAACATGATATTGTTCATATTGTTGGGAAGAGGTGCAGATCCATTTAAAGCTAGACTAAACTTAATAATTAACAAGTTCTGTAAAAGGAGAGCAATGAAACGTCACCTTAAAGAGTCTGTTGTGAGGTTTAAGATTAAAGGTTTATGAACCTTTCAGAATGTTTTCTTTAAAAATAAATTATTTGTATTGCTTTTTATCATAGAGGCAGATTGAGAAATTGAAGTGTAACAGACTTCACATCACATTTACTTATTCATTCATATTAAAGAAAGGCAACAATAAAACATATCTTACAGTTTGTGTACTTGAGTTTACTATTTTTTGCTTTGAACAACAAATCCTGAAGAATAATTTAAAATTACTTTTATTTGGATGAAAAGGGTAAACAAAAAACATATTTTCAAAACAAAACTAAACACAGGTTGTCTTCAAGATTATTTTTAGCTGCTGCAGAAGTGTCTGACCTGTGACATGCTGGAATATTAGTAAGATTTTAGTTTTAAGTATACAAACTTGCATTTTATTAATTAATTGAAAATGGGTCAAAGAGTTTTTGAACTAAAATTCTGTCCCTAATGTCTGAGTCATGCATTCATTATTAAATAGTTTGTAAACAACCACAGTGACTTAGTTAAAGGAATTTTGTGACGTCATTCAGGTGAAGTGGCGTGTGCAGGTCAGGTGACTCACTCATGGAGAGATAAAAGACACCCGAAACCTCCTTTATCTTGCGATACACCACAGATACTGTAGCTCCCCATCTGTCACGGCTTTGCTCCACAAACTCTGTAATCCAGCTGCAGCGTCAGATAGGAGCTACAGGATCTGTTTTTGTCTTCACTTGAGTGATCTGTCGGTCACCTCCTTTCCACTCACACAGACACACTATTATAGTTTGCTTCACTTCGGCCAGGAAAGTGAGACACTCAAAGGTGGAAACATAGCCAACATTGGGTCTTCTTTCATCTTTTAAAAAAGATGAGTAATATTGTATATGCTGTTAAGTGTCAGGAGGACTGTGATCAGTTATACATTGAGGAAACAAAACAGCCACTGTTCAAAGGAATGAGCCAGCACAGACGAGCAACTTCATCAGGCCAGGATTCTGCAGTTTACACTCATCTACAGGCCAGTGGTCACTCTTTCAGAGATGAAGATGTTCTCATCCT
>JARVJO010000269.1:365656-377185 GCA_031762555.1 Cynodonichthys magdalenae
CAAATACTTGGCCCCTCTTTCAATATAGTGGCCCCTTGATGGCCCCTTACTCAGAAAAATCCTAGATCCACCACTGGGTTGCCTTCAGGCCTCCCTTGAAAAATAGATCTCAATGGGGCTTGCCTGGTTAAATAACGGTAAATAAAAATAATTCCTGCTATTTTCATTATTTATATTTTATTCATACTTGTTGAAAGCGAGGATGCACAAAAACAAATTGTGACAAAAATGTGTTTTAAAGATATGCAGAAGCAGATAACTACCTGAATATTATAACTGGGACAAATCTAAATAAATAACATTAGGCTCCACTGAATTTAGATATTGATCAGATATTTGACTTATATCTAAACATAATAAGAAATTTTTACAGATTAAAGAAAACTGATGTCAACATGTTTGATTATTTATTTTGTTAAAAATATCTCTGTTGGTATGGCTTTATTTACCACCTTCTACAAAGAACACTGCAGTCCTTGAAGTGTTCAAAGAGTTTCGTTCCCGCTGCGGGTGCTAACACATTAACACAAGTGTTTTTAACAGAGTTCAAATGAATATTTTTAGTCAGTTTTTATGATACATAATAGGAAAATCTTATTTTACTTTGTAGCCACTTGCAATTTACAATCTCAAAAGTTCTCACAAATACCCAAAGAGAGCTTTAAATCCTGCTTAAATAAAGAAAAAGATGTTTTGACACTTGGTGAGGTCTGATTAAAGCTTTCAAGTAAAATAGTGTCTCTAACGTTGATGTTACGCGGCTTACGCTTTTATTTATTTAGGTCAGTAAATTTAATCAGGACTTTACAGCCAAAGAACTCATCCAATAACAAAAAGAATATTTTTAAAAAGGATTTCTGCTGGGTTAGTTTACTTTGATACGTTTGTTGAAGATAAACTGGACTTAAAGATGTACAATACTGCCAACTTCGAATTTTAACCACACACAAAAAAAGACATTTAGCCACATGAACACGGATAAATGAGAAAATAGAGCAATTGGAGTTATGCAACATGTCGTGCAGGCAAATCATTAACATAATTAAGTTGAATGTGATTAGTGACCTAATTTAAAAACAGGTTTGTCATGAGTAACCTATCAAATAAAAAAATAAAATAAAAATGCTTATATATTTATTCTGTTTTCCTGATTTTGATGGTATATTACATTCATTACAAAGTGCACTCTGAGTAATCACACCCCTATTAAGTTTTTTTTTAAATAAAATAGTCCAAAACAGAGTCAGTTAAACATGTTGTCATACATAATGAGAAAGCAACAACTAAAACTTCCAAAACAGATAGATAGATACGAGAATCACATTCCTGTTAGATCAAAATAAATGCTTTGCACTCCAGGTTTGCTCGAGGCCTATACTCAATCATCCTCCCAGTAAGCAGGAATGACACTTTCCTTGTAAATAATTCTGGGGGAAAGAATGTCTGCAAGCATTTTTCTCCTGCTCAACATTATACTCCTCCAAAACAAATCCAAACAATTGCAAAATTAATGAACACTGTGCAGATAAGCAGGATAAAAAGTAAAATACATGGAATTAGAGGGTTGCTACGACATGAAGTATTTGTATTGTGACTTCTGGTGTGGTCAAAATGTCCAACTGCTGGAAAATGCTAAGTTAACAGGTAGGTAAGCTACAAATGCAAGCAAAAGCGGGGGTGGCTTTTTGGATTAGAGCCGTAAAGCAGAAGTCAAAACAAGAGCTCAGAAAACACTTTTTTGCACATCTTGGGTTTCCCAGATTTCTCATTTGCATCTGCAAATCCTGGTGGATTTGATGCCTCTCCTGACAAGATCCTACATAAACCCACAAGAGACAAAAATAAAACAACCCAAAGTGGAACTAATAAGCACTTAGTAATCAAATGTAAAAAAGAAAGCAGATAAACGTGGGGATTTATGTCATTATTTGGTTACAAATCCCCCCTCCAGATAGTGATAAAAAGAGACAAAATGTAAAACGGAATGAAAACACAGCTGTTATGTAACTCATCTTATTTCAAAGGTTGCGGTTTTACTTCACACAAACTCTTTCATGCTGGCTAAATATTACAAGCTGAACTTTCTTTAGATCTTCTGATGGGTTTTAATATGGATTATCTGTACATAAAAAACACAATTCATTACATTCTGGGATGTTGATTCTCTGATCTACCCACATTTTATTTGTGGGTGTATTTGTGGAGTCACCAACCCCTTATTGGCAGACATTTGAATAAAGTACTTGCTTGTAGATCCATGTTTGAACATTTTTCATACAAAAAACAGCAACATCGTAACAAGGCGTAGTTTTTACTGATGGGAGACCAAACTCCACCATGACTCTTACTTAGCCACGTTTCTGTCAGGCTGCCTAAATAATGCAACAGAAGTGATTTATCATTTCCTTGAAGACAAGTTATAGCGATAGTCGCTTCCAACATTCAAATCAATTTTGACCATTACTTCAGACCCGAGGGACCCTTTAATTCACTCATAGGAACACTCCCACACTGCATTTGGTTTTATGGTTCAACACCTGGTTGTTAAACTGAGTGAAAGTTCTGAAAATGACAAACGACGGGCAAAACCTCCACGGCTAACTCCAAATCAGTTTAGAAAATAGTCTCTTCAATCTTGCCGTTTTCAGGCTGAAAACCCTTTAATGTTCTGCATTATGGGACTTTCAGAAAGAATGTTTGACCACAAACAAAAAAAGATGTCCAGTCTTTGAATATAGAGGCTTTGCTAACAAATATGCACTCAACTCATAAATTTACATTTTTAAAGTTAGATTCTTAAGCTGTTTTTAAGAGAGCGTTTCCTCTGCTTTAAAAAGTCTTCATATTTTGGTTTTTACCTGCAGCTGCATGTTTGGGAAGTACAAGTGTGTGACTGATTGCCAAACCCAAATGTTCACTTGTAAACCTGATAGCAGTATTTCTTTTCTCCAAGCAAGTAATAATTAGACATTTTTTTGTTTCACTAAGAACATGAACACAGCCCTGACTAAGGTTTTGTTGGGATTTTGACCATCATGTTTCTACATGTGTTTTTCCCTGATAGTTATATTTGGGGAAAAAAAGAAAAACACTAGAATGATGTGTATGTGAATATTATTAGCTTATTCTTAGTGTATTTTATCCGTCTCAAATACAGCAACTTTAGAAATGTGTCTGGGTAATGCAAACTGTAGTAATTTTAATTTGGCTCTTTTTTTGCCAAAT
Organism: Cynodonichthys magdalenae; assembly: GCA_031762555.1. NCBI lineage: Eukaryota > Metazoa > Chordata > Actinopteri > Cyprinodontiformes > Rivulidae > Cynodonichthys > Cynodonichthys magdalenae. The sequence continues at coordinate 368,882 of JARVJO010000269.1, forward strand.
AAGGAAAAAATTAGACAATTAAATCTAATTAAAATAAATACAGTATATAATGTTATTTTGCTGAAAAATACAGAAGTTTTAGTGTCTTAGTTGTCCTCAGCTGTCATGCTGGTTTTAGAAGTAAATGTAAAAGTTTCAAAGGGAAATTATCTCCTCACTTTGTCCCAAAATAACAAATGACCAAGAAGAAAAGCAGAAGTCCACCTGTTCCCGGTGAGATGAAACGAAGCAGAGAATTGGCTGCAGTGTCGTGGTCGTCCAAAGTAAGCAGGAGGACACTTGACAGATGACAGCAGCTAATTGGAAAACTAATGAGGTCCAGAAGTCCAGCCTGGACTCTGCTAAGTGTGCGTGTCAAACAGAGACAGAGAGAATAATGAAGTCCCGAAGAAAAGGACGGGGAGGGAGGTCAGCCATGTCGAAAGCAGATGCTCAGAACAACAAACAAACAAAAAAAGTCATGTCAAAGAACAACTTCTTTGTTTTATTCATTACAATTATTCTTTATGTCGCACTTTAAACAGGTTTAGATTTTCTAAAGTGCTGCAGACAAAAAGAATAAAGCAGATATCTGTGAGCTGATGGTAAACCCATCAGACCAGAGTGAGGGGGTCGTGAAAATATCATTTTATTGTTTGTATATAGAAATCTCAAAAACAAGTCCACTTGAATAAAATGTTTGTAACTATTCACTTTATTCTTTTATCATTTTGATGAAGAGATAAAGGATGAACACGTGTTTGGGAGAGGTGGGGAGAAGCAAGGATTTCAAAGGATGGTGGGCTCAGTTTGGCTTGAAAGTAAGAAGGGGGGGCTTTGAGGAAAGTAGGTTTGGAACAACTGCATCAGACCATTCACACACTTACACACAGAAGCACACCTGAGGGTAATTTAAAGCTACCAGTTGACCTAACCCTGTCTCAATGTGCTGAAAATGTTGGAGACATTTGCAACTCAAATTTAGCTAAATATGGTGAGAAAAACATGAAGTTTCCATTACAGTTTCAATGAATTCTGAGTATTTGTGACCAGCGAACAGTGCGGCCCCGTTTGAAGTTATGTTACTTCTCTTAAATGTCAAAATAAAATATAAGGCTTTAGCTGCTTCCCATAGTTTAAAAGTGAAGGTCAAATATCCACGATTCAGCAGTTTCACATAGAAAAGTTTTATTTTTCACAACTTCATGTCCAATTTGTTTAATAAAAGTAAAACAAACATGGATGTGGTTTTGAAATATAGCACTAAAAACACAATATGTGGTTCTAACTTTGATAGAAGTGAAAACGTATTTCAGATTTATTATTGGAGGCAGGAATGTGATTTTGAGCTAAAACATGAAAAAAAAACACTGAATATTTAAGATTTCACTCCCACACAAAAGCTTTTACAAGCATTCATGCGCACACAGACGTGGAGTTGTCCAACGGCCATGGAAAGGCCTGCAGCCACTTGCCTCATATAGTTTGAGGAGAGCAAAGCAGCACGGAAAGAGGATTACAGAAACACAAAGAACACCGGAGAGAATGAGGCGGTACAGGAATAGAGAAAGAGGATAGGGTATGTGATGAAGGAAAGGGTGGATGAGAAAAAAAATGAGGGAGGGCTGAAAGGAAAATATCATCACATGCACAGCAGAGAAAAGGAGAGAAAAATGGGAAGGGCAGAGGGGATTTAGATATAAAAGCTTTTATATTTAAGGTGATGACGAAGAGGTGAGAAGAAGAAAAAGACCAACAGTTAAATCAAGAGGCTTAAACTCTACAAAATGTTATTAAAGTTATAACCGAATCCATCAGACCCAAAAATGTCCTCTTTCTCATCCAGGGGTGTTGCTAAAGCTAAAGGCCTCTTTATACTCCCCCAACCAGCAGACATCGGCTCAGATTGTTGAAGTTTCATGACGAAAATTATGTCACCATGCTCTCAGCGTCGACTCTGTTGCCCCTTCTTTTCACGCCCTCCCGCTAAGAAGTTTATGTGTGATTGGTCTGAAGTTCATGGGCATGTTTGTTAATGCTGAAAGTGCTCGACACTACATTTTTCTCCAACTACTCGCTTCCTGAATGTGACTGTTGTAACCAGAAGCAGGCATTTATTAAGATTGTCAAACGGCCAAAAATTCATGAGTGGAGATAAAAAAATACATTTTGTATGGTGGAGTCCGTCTAAAGACAAGTTTGGAGTGTTAAACGGGACAGATTTGTGGACAAAAAACAGCGGATCTGAGTGGATGGAGGCCTTAAAGCTGTATGAGGGCACAGCTCGCCCATTAACTAAATCCCATCTTTTTTAGGGCTGTCTTATGCAGGTAAAATACTGACAACTGTTTCACCGCTAATGTAGAAGAAATTGGTATCCTTAATTTAGCTGTCGTGAAACATTTAATATGTTTTAATCAAAAAATAAGACGTGAATTGTCTGTTTATATCCTGGTTTTTAAATAACTATTTAAATTGTAACAAAATACAAATATTCATAAAACCACCAAAGCCACAAATAAACAGCTCTTTTATCAATCTTCTTGACTTTGACTTCCACCTTGGCAGAGAATCAACAACAAATGTTTTTTTTTTTTTTATGAGTCACTTCACAACAAACAACTGTTTAGTTTTACTTCTCCAGCACGACCAGACAACTCACAAGCACTGTGTAAACAGGTGACAACTTGTTTATTTTTTCCCTTTTTTTCCATAAATTCTTGTGACTTTACACCGAACAAACAATATTCTTGTCTTTCCACACCCTCTCTATCTCAGCTTCTGAATTTTGTTTATTAACGTCGCCAAAGATGCATTTTGGCAAATGTGTCCAGTAAAACAATAAGAACAACAATAAAACCAAACATTTCATTTCCAGAAAGTCTCAACAAACTTTCAGCCTGTTGTCATCACAGTGAATTATGGTCTGAAGGAACCAATAAATCATATGTGTCAGCTTTTTGTGGCTCTCATCAGAACTCTTTGTGCTCCTGATATTGGATGTGGAAATGTGCGTACAGGTGGCCTAAAAAGACCCCGACTAAGGCAGCAGTTGGTAGAATGGAGGCATCTAGACTGCCTTCTTCATCATCATCTTCTTCCTCTCAAGCTCATCACGATGGTGATAAATATAACAAAAGAAGTATTCTGGTTGGCTAGGCGAGTGTGGTCTATTTAGCCTTTAAATTGTTTCATGTTGTCCAGAGAAGTTCTTCGTTTTCCCTCAGAGTTTCTGAGTTTTGAAGTTTAGTGCCAGAGATCATGACCTGTCAGTCTGCTCCACATGGTTGTGTTTGCCTGTTTGAGCATCTGAGGAAGGCAGGAAAAGAGAGGCAGAGTCATTGATGGCGTCCCAGACCCGAGGGCCTGCCAAGACAGTCTGACTGCTGAGAACAGATGGAGGACCAATGGGCATGAGTGTGCATGAATGTGACACAGCAAAGCCCTGTTTGAAGTTTCAAACAGGGTTTCAGAGGGAGAATATGTGTAGAAGAAGTGTCCTGTCTTATGAAATAAGACGTCAAACTCATGCTAACTTTACACAACTTGTTATAAAGTTCACAGAGAAAGAGATTTTTCAGACATTAGATATTAATAAAACAAACCGCTGCTCCACAATTTACTTATGAAAAAAAAGTGTAGAGGTCCGATTTTTGTTTATTTTTTTTCCTGCATCTCATTTACTAAAAATGCTGAGCGCCAAAAGCTTTGCTTGGTAAAGATCAAATATTCCAGCTTGGAATTAAGGCACCGTTCATTTTTCTAAAATAAAAGTGCAGCAAATGTTGCTGCAAGCAAGATAAACATTTTTGAAGATTAAACCAACATAAAGCCTGTTGAAAAAAAGGCAGCGGATAAGTCGAGCACATAACTTTAATAAGTGTTCTTATTGTTTTGGAAGCATATCTTGGATGAAATGCTTTGTATCTTACATGCAGTAAAATTCTCATTTTTCACACATTTTTGTCTCGAGCTCATGGTGAATCTTAGCTGAACTTCTCTGCCTGCAGCTGGGTTCAGTTTTCTAAGTTCGTTGCAAATCCTGCTTCCAGCTTTAAAGCACTAAAACATTCAAATAGAAGAACTTAGAAGAGCTTCTCAAAGGTTCATCTCTGGGTCATTTTGGAGGTTAAGGCACCAATTTTCAACCCATGAAAACCTTTTTTGTTTGAACCCTCTTTTAAAACTTTAAACCACTTTCTAGTTCTTTATATTGCTTAACACAATAACTGTAAAGAGAAAAAGAACGTGTGTCTCGTGCCCCCCCTCGGTCATCTCATTGAGTGGCTGTAATGTTTTTTTTTCTCTCTCTCACTCTCACCGTATTATTCTAAAGTCTGACCTTGTGGTTTGTGCCAAACCCATTGCCACACATGTGGAGCCAAAGCTGGGAGGCTCAGCTGTGGCTCTGTGCTCACTGACATATCGAAAACACAAACACAGATTTATGCAGTAAATGGGGAGGAATTGGTATATTTAAGCCATCATTTCTACTTGGGGGGTTATTATGTACATAGTTATAGGCACATAATTTCTATACCACAGTCGAGTAACTATGTTACCTGCATTTGTAATGAAAATGCTGTACATATCAAAAATAAATTTGACTACATCATAGCCTATAAAAGCCTTGACATTGACCTCTGTCTTTTTAGTAGAGATGTGACGTTCGTGAACAATTTAAATATTTTGAATGGCTCCTTAGAACGAACAATAAGAGATGAGTCGCAGACAGTTTGTTTTTGTCTCTCTTGGATGGGTTGTTCCAAAGCGCAATTTCCCTTTGGGATCAATAAAGTATTTTTGAATTAAATTTTGTAAAGAGCTGTTTGTAGTTTTATTTTTTAGTCCTTGTAATACTTTTGTTTTTCCTCTTTAAGACAGTCCTTGACATTTTCATGGAAAACGTATACCTACGTGATGACATAACTCGTTCAAAATGGAACGGCCCTTTGGAACGGCTCTATGAAACAAACGGCTGTTCAAGATCCGGAACCCCTCAAAGAGCCATTTATCCCCATCTCTGTTTCAGACACTCCCACTTCAGCACGTCTTCACAACAATGCTTTGGGGGAAGGGTACTCTGTGGGGCGGGACCTCGGCTGGGGACTGAGCTTCAGGGAGGAGCTAGGTACAGTAGGCGGTGCTTTGTACCAACAAGCATTTAGCTCCAAATGGCACCAGGAGATTCAACGATTTCTCAAACATGTAAGCAACATACGGTTTGTTTTTGATGAGAAAATGGCATTATAACATGATAGCTAAAAAAAAGTTGATTTTTCATAGCATCCCCCCTTTAAGCCTGAGAGTTTTAGTTGGTTAACAACAGTGGTGGAAATATACTGCAGTGTGAGAAAGGTCCTTCATCTGTGGTGGCCTTGAATTTACTGACAATTTGATTAAAATCCCCTCAGTAATTTGTGGGATATTTTAATAACAGTACAGACAACTGAACTCAAGCAAATAAACACAGTCAAAAACATTATCGCCTCATCTTTGCAATCAGGTAAAAATAAACATTTTTTATTTTTATGCTCTTAAACTAATTATTCTTACGGTCGTGTTTGAATTTGAAGCACACACTTGAGCTTTACGGTCAAACCTCTTCCCTGAAGATATGCTTGGCATATTAAAAAAATAAATAAAATAAAAGCTCCCACACATTAAAGCACACATGTACCACATCTGAGCATTTATGTGCAATGATTACATGTGCACGTTTTCATATGTGGGTGTCATCCAGACACCATTTGAGCACCATCTGCCCCCGTCGGTTCTCATGACAACCGCCAGCAGCTGTGTGGTGAGAAATTCACTTCACATACTGCCTGTCATGCTCTGCCATCCACACACACAGACGCACACATCTGTTCTCTCACTTCTCCCTCACACACTCCCTTCATCCCATGACTTCCATACCAAATCACTTCAAGGCTCATTAGTGTGGTCTCCTACTTGAGGCAAGTTTGAGAATCACCTCTGCTGAAACTTCCAAGGTTGTAAACTTTGTAGTTCTTTTGCCTTGAGTGGTAATTTTAACTTTACTCTTCAACAGCTGTAATTAAAGTAGTAGGGAAAAAAGTTTTTTATATGATTAAATAAAGCTTGAGACATATCTGAAGGGCTTATACTGAATAGTTGTTTTAGTATTTTTTTTTATTTACTCTAATTTATTGTTTTTATCTCGACCCTTGTCAGCACTTTGGTTGCAACTTGTTGTTTTGAAATTTTCAATGTTTCTTCTTCGTCGTTTACAGATGGCTCGATCAAAAAAACTAAGTTATTACTCATTACTCAAGCGGTTGTAACATCAGATGAATACAGTTCCAACACAACTGCAACAACATGTGTGGAATATTCTCTTCTGCACGAAGACCGTGTTCCTGAAACATTGTGCATCTCTGTTTTGTCCAGCAGAGGGAAGCCATGCTTTACCTCAGAGTCAATCTATCTTATGTAAAATGCTTTAATTCGTCTTCTTTTACGTCTTTACAACACTTGAAATATGGCCTTCATCTCACCACTCACACATAAACATCCAATATGTCTCTCTTTCTGTCATTCCGGCTCCATATTTCTGTGTTTCTGTGACAGCTGGAGAAATTGCACAGCTTCTATTTCATTCTGGTACGAGCTGTTAACTTTGTGTCATTGTCAAATAAAAATTTTTAGGTGCTGGGTTTCCTGCCTTACGGTCTGTCACATGTGTTAAAACTTGATTTGTTATGTCAGTGGTGCTGATGGTGACCTCAGAAGGTGCAGTCTACACATTAATTTATTTCATATGGTGTCAAACTGCAGCCAGAGCTGCTCATAGCTTGTTTGTCTTACAGAGCAGGATGCAATTTTGGGTCTCTGTGGTCATTTGACTTCAAATATTGATTTAGCCACAAAAAGCAATAATATTTTTGCCCTTGTCGCTGTGTGTGTTTGTTTGACTGAACCAGTCGATAGATTTTAATGAAACTTCCAAAAAAGTAGTCCATGGATCTACAACTGATTTATTTTTAGAGTTAACCCCATTTAAAATGGCCACAACAGCAAACAGCCTTAAAACATTTGTGAATGCTCAGCCAGTTTTACAGATATTGAGCTAAAATATGTTGTGGTACTTAGAGCTCTTACAGATCATGCAAGATTGCATGAGACTGTGCAGAAGGTTTAATCAAAACAACCTCATCACTGTTATCTCTCCTCATTAATTAATCTTTGGCTAAACATTGATATGAATCAGGGTTGTAGTACTCGAGTACTTGGTCTTAAGACCTGTCTCAAGACCCCTTTTTGAATGGCTTGGTTTTGTATCACTCAACCAGATTTGTACTCTGTCTTGTCTTGGTCTCTGACATTGAGGACTCCAGAATTTATTTCAAGACCACAACTGTGAAAACATCACTAAATTGCCAGAATATTGTTCTTTTTTATTTGTTAACATCCTTGCTTTCATTGGCTGTAAAATGTACTGATTCAAATCCAAGCGTGACTCATTGATAATGATGTCATCTCCTTTCACTCGCACACGGCACTCCAAGAAAGTGATCAGGGGTTGTCTGGAAGTAGGAGATGATGTCAGCAAAATTTTTATTAATTCAGCTACATAAATCATACAGAATGTGTATTTTTAAAACAACATCTAGGAGAAAGCGTACAGTGACTTGTAGAGATGATGGGGACTACATCCAACTTTTATCATAACTAAGAAAGTAAGGGCAAAGAAAGATATGATAAGTTTAAGTGATGTTAGCAAAGCTAGCTAGCTAACATTGGCAATCTGTCTCTGTATTAGGGTTGGGCAGTATTGCTCATTTTTATACCGGGGTTAAACATTAATTACTAAACGGAGCCACAGCTGCTTGTGAGCATTTCCGTACATAAGGCCAGAGATAGACGTTTAAAAAAAACACAGCTGCTCTGACGTTGCTGTCACTTTCAGCAGCGCTGCAGGAGTCACAGAATGAGTTTACATCTTATGTCAAACAGATCAAACAAGGTTAACACGGTTAAGTAAATCCAACATATCATTTTTTAGAGTGTATGTGCTTCACCTCATGTGACTCATACGTCATTTTTTTATTAACCGTCCTCATATTTTGATACCGCGGTATGAAAAAAAAAAAACCTTCATACCGCCCAAGCCTACTCTGTACCAAAACTTTTTTTGTTAATATTAACAATACATTTTAAGTTAGCTACCTGTGTAGTACACTCTAAAAAATCAAATGTTGGATTTACTTAAACATGTTATGTCAACTGGTTCCACTTAACTGAGTTAAGTAAATTCAAAGCATTATGTCAGTTTTTTAACCCAGGAACATGAGTATGTTG
>JARVJO010000269.1:377285-400346 GCA_031762555.1 Cynodonichthys magdalenae
TTACTTAACTCAGTTAAGTGGAACCAGTTGACATAACATGGTTAAGTAAATCCAACATTTCATTTTTAGAGTGTATAATATATATATTTAGGGCACTGGTTTACTTTTTTCTCTCCGGTTTTGGTCTTGACTCGGCCACACTCTCCCTTGGTCGTGGTCCCGATTTGGTCAAGCACCAAAAGGTTTTGCTCTTGTTTTGGTCTTGATACACTTTGGTCTTGGTCTTGACTTGGTCTCAGGTTAGGTGGTCTTGACTACAACACTAACGTGAATGGCATCGGGTGGTATGCATTCTTTCAAGGCTTTTAATTTATGATATTTTAATATATTTGAATCTAAATTGAATTATACCAGCGGTGGAAGTGTCAAATGGTAAAATCCTGTCAATTCAACTTCAAAACACCTGGGAGTGAAAAGTAAACCCAAATGCCACTCAGACAGGAAATCTAGTCAGTCTCCTAAAATGGCTCAATAAAACCATCAATGTAGTAAAAAATGTCCCAGGGAAATCTTTGAGAAATTCATTTTTGCAGTACTTGTACTAGTTTAGGAATCTGATTTGGAAACAACAAGGCTGAATCCTGCTTATCAAACGAATCAATAACTCAAAGCAGAAAGTCCAGCAGATGTCCACAGATGTGTTTCATAAAAGCTTACATGTGAGGAAAAAGTCAAACAGTTTTCAGAAGTTGTTGTTCAAAGTCTGGACCTAGATCACATTAAAATGCTGCAGGTATCTCGGACATGAATTTCATGCCTGCTGGGCTGAAGTTCTGTCTGAATGGCTGAATCAGAATTAATCCAGTCGTGTGTTCCTCCTTATTCAGTCTGTATGCTTTATATAGCATGTAAAAGGAAATAGACCTTTTGAATCTGCACTTTTTTTTCAAAGGCAGAAATTTGCTGAGGACAGCAATGTGCATCTAAATTAAACAGTCTGCTCTTCCAAAGCCGCCTTTCCCTTAAAGCGGCATAAATTATTTAAAAATGGCACAGTGGTATGCATTTTCTGCTTGTTTAGCTGACATAGTAGAGTTCAGGGTTGGTGACAGTACAAGAAAATATTAAAGAATAATTTGGATGGAATAAATCAATGTGGTGAAAGTGTATTTTTTTTATTATTGCATCTGCATCCTCCCTGTGCAGTTTCCCCTTCAGACAACCACTTTCACTTTCTGGAGATATATTTGGTTCGTCTTCAATCTGCAAGTCATCTGCCCTACACCTGACAGGGAACTGACGAAGTCAGCTACTATAGCTGGCAAGCAGCATAGAGGAATTAACAGAAATGGACACAACTACAAAGTTATAATTAGTAGCTGAGACGATCAGTCAAATTATGGATTGGCACATCAACACACATTGATTTGTTACAGTCTTTGATATTGATCGTTTGCTATAAAAAGGTGAAAAAATCTGACAACTAAAGGGATTTACTTAAACCTGATGTGGGAAAATTTTTTAAAGAATGTCTAGATTGGCAGTTCATAGCTTATTTACAATTACATGCAGGTAACATAAGGGTCGTCTCCATTGCCCAGTCTCACTCTAGTCTGTTCAGGTGTGTGCCTCACTGTGGGTGTGATTGTGGGCAGATAGTCAGCCATTGTGGTAAAAAAGAAATCAACGTTTTTGCGGTTTTATGGTCCGGTAGTAAGACTTTATTTTTTGTCGCAGCACTGTTTATAACTGCAAGTTTTACCGCGGGCGGCCAGTTTGTCCAAAAACTTCCCGGAATATCTGTTCATTTCAGATGTCTCCATCCAGCTCAAGCTATACATGCTCGTGTTCTTCACCTCTCTCAAGGAAGAGTTTGATGGAATAGTTTGCAAGTTCTGCCTTGACTCAGCCAATACATGGGCAGAAGTCTGCTGATGTCAAAATTGTAAACGTACAATATTTGGGTCTACCCACTTGGAACAACCTCGGAGGTGGTTCTGGAAGCATAGTTGGAATCAGTAATGGGTACACATTTGGCCGAGGCTGAACCGAGGCAAACCGCATACATGTACGCCTGTGGAGAGGGGGGTATACCATACCATACCATGCCATCCCATCCCATCCCATACCATACCAATATTAAAAAAATTTTATTTCAATTGAGCTTGAAAATATGGCCAATTTCTTGCAATTTTTACAGATTAGAGATATAGTTCTTAGTATTTTTCTACAGATATTGACTAACATAATGACTGCTGGGTATAAAATGACAAACATCTGCTTCGACGCAGAGATGTTTTCTCCTGTTCAAAGTTGAATGTGAGTGTTGCAGTGTTGCCTTTTTGGAGTAAGTGTCTGTTCATCCAAGACTTGGGCTCTGTCATCAATAAAACTATGTATTTTTATATAAAACCTTGTACTGCAGCCAGCCTGAAGTGAGCATTTGTCCAAGGTAGCTTCAACTTCGGGCTTTCAAGCCTCTCTCTAGTTATATAGAATATCTCAATGCTACAAAATGAGCAAACAATATGGCAAAGGAACAAACTGACTGACACCTACCAAGATCCTTCTTAGGCACTGTAGGCTACTTTGGTTGTGTGTGTAAATTGCAGCTGAGGCAATCTTTCATACAATGAATTAGATCATCAATACAAATTGATTGCTTAAGTCGAAAATATTGATCAGATGTTCTGGAAGAATATAAAACACACAGCACCGGAGGCAGAAGTCGTAAAGTAGTTGTTTTCACTCTTTGTTTATTCAGGGGGGTTGTCTTTGAGCATTTCTACAGTAAAAACTGGAGAACACTTTGCTGTAGTGCCTAACACTCAGACAAGTGACATGCCAAAACTTATTGATGATCAAGTTCAACAAACTTCTTTTGCAGTTGAGTTTAATTTCTATAAAATAATTGACAATTCTGTCTCATGACATTGGGGCGTTGCTTACCATGTTCTATTAACCAGCTTCTGAGATTTGTTGTTTCAAGGTTGGTTGATCTAAAACTTCTTTGCAGAAGTGAGATCTAAAAATGAAAGAAAGAAAAAGAACAAAACAGAATTAACTTTTCTCTGATGACCCACTCAAAAGAAAAGTAGCCACAGTTTGACCAAAATGCTACTGTATTTATTTTTTTCCTTATTTGAAAAAGGGAAAGCGACAAAGTGGCTGTGGTGCAAGAGAAGATAAACTTGTTAATACATACTGATAAAATGCAGGTAGAAATTAAAAAGTCAATTTACCTTTCAGCATGAGGTACTGATTAAACATCTGAAAACCTAAATAATTTCTGTGGATCTGAGTCTATGATTCTTTTATTTGTCTCATGAAATCTATTTCTCAAGTTTGCTTTTACTTTAATGGACAGTGTTTTCCATCTTCAGAACTACTGAACAGAACAGTCAGCAGAGACTTCGCTTTTCATATTTTTACAAATCTGAATCTTAAAACTGTCTATATTTTAGAAGACAGATAAAACATCAACAACCTGAAACTCTGTGTTTCTCTGAGCCCAGCTCTGTTCAGTGTTTCTGGGTCCTAATGACACCATCATGAAACATTTTCAGAGGAACCTCGCTTCTTTCTTCCTTTGATAGTGCCAAAGACGTTCCTTTGATAGCACTAGAAACATTTACTGACACTGCATCTTGGTGCTCCGAAAAATGACAGAATGTCATTTTCTTTTCTCAGCAATTCAGCTGAACTCACTGGCTGACAGACACACACACACATTTTATACAGCAGGAGGAACAGAAACATGTCTCAACTGAGTTTAGGAATATAAATGACTTCTTTCCTTAAATATAAATATTTATAATGTTCAATGTGGGGAAAAAAAAAATCCAAAACAGGACAAAATTGTCATAAACTTAGCCAATATTTTAAATTAGAGCTTTGAATTATGCTTTTTTTTGGACTAAAATTGCATTTATTTAAAAGTATAAACATTCATGTATTTTCTTATAGCCGCATAATCCTGTTCAAGACTGCAAGGTGCTTATCTCCAGCATTCATGTGAAATACGATTTAAAATTGATGGAGGATGTAAAAACAAACCATATGAAATCAAAGGTTTATAACTTTAAAATCAACTGTTTTCATTTATGACTGGTCCAGAAGACAACCGTACTTCCTCTTATTTCTTTTCCATTTACCTTCTATTTAACCACTTAGGCTCATCATGTCGTGGATCACCGAGTATCTACCTCATTTATAGATTTACTGGCAAGAAAAGGTTAGATGTAAAATACAGAAAATAAGAAAGTGAAAAGAAAAGCAAGAGAGAAACTGATCCAGACTAAAGAGACCAGGAGGGTGTTTCAAACTTGCTGATTGACCTCATGAGGCAGAACAGGAGTTTCCATAAGTACACTGCTGTAGGTTTAACAGAGATATGGCTGTAGGAATTACTTCAGTTTATATTACCATAAACTGCCTTTAAAGGCTTAAAGAAGATCAAAATTGAAGAGTTGCATGAAGAAAGATGGATTTTCCTTTTTAATATATAGTGTTCACAGTAAAATATATTTTTAAATCCCACTAATGAAACTGCTTTGAGGTGGTTTACAGTAAACCTTTAGTCATCATACAGCGGTTGATTTTTGACTGTTCAAGTTATATTAATCCCTTATTATGTCTTCAAATAATTTGATATTTCTAATCAAAATATGCCTTCTATAGATAAAAACCAGCATACTATTTGTTATCAGTGCAGCTTCAATAAACACTTATTTTGCAGTTAAAACTATTTGATTCCTTCTCCTGCCTGCACATTTATACACTTTAGTTGTAACAAGCTGTGAGAAAAAAACTCAATTGGGTTTAAATTTCTGAAAATTTGTTTTGTGTGAACATGAAAAACTGCAGCAGACCTGTTTGACACCATCACTGTATATCTGCTTTGTTCCTTTTCTGTTGCAAAGCCAGCTGGAAATAAACACCCACATCCCACTTAAAGCAGCCTCCACCTTCTGTTGCATTCCTGCGCCACCGAGGCTCTCAGATCTCTTAATGCATTCCCCCTAAATACATGTGACTGCAGCTATTAAAGCTAATGTGCTGGTTGTGCTTTTTTTTTTAACTTCACAACTGGAGGCTTTATTTAAAGTTGTCACATTCATGGATGATGTTTAATATCCCTGTTGAAAGCCAGCTCTTGACATCTTTTCACACTGAAGAAAGATAATCTGTACTCGGGGCTGCAGAAATGAGATGAGAGGTGGATGGAAATGATAAACCTGTCAAATTAAAGTAACCCTCTGCACATATTTAAATTAAAACCTGGTAATTAAAGTAAAGTAACGTTAGATCAGTTCGTGTGTGGGTGTTTAGAAAGAAAAAGAGAGTTATCATTTATTTGCTCTTTTTGGTATGAAGACATGGAATAGAAATGTATTTCGCAGATTTTTGCTGTTTAATAATTAGTTTGCTGTTTTTTGGGCAGTTTACCTAAACTACCAAATAATTTTTTTCATTTATAAACTGTCAAACTGTCAAATTCCAACTTTGTAGTGTCCTGAAGGGTGGAAAACAAACAGTAGAAGACCCTGAATGCCGTCAAATTGAACACGGTATTCAGGAGAGAAAAGATTTTAAAAACAAAACCAAATCATTGAACATGAGAGCAACAAAACAAAAGGATTCACACAGTTAATGTACTGAGACGGGTGATTACAGGTGTGCTGATTACAGATGAAAGACAGGTGGAGCTGAAAAACAGGACAAACCAATGACATCTAAAGGCTAAGATACTAAGAATAACATAAGAGGGGTCGCCAATGCAGCCCAAAACTCCAAATAATTATTGTAATAATCTAAGTTAGAAAATGTCCAAGTTTAGATATATAAATTAGTTTAAAATCTGAAAAATGTCTGTCTGAGCTAAAGATCTCCACAGAGGGCTGGATTTTCTCATGTCTTTCGACAAAATCTGAATCATCTCCTGAGGCCTTTGGCACTTTTTATTGCAAATTTTGTCTGTGTTGTGCAACATACAGCTACCAAAAGTCCCAACACACTTATTCTGATTGAGCTGCAACGATTAGTTTTGTTCTTTCAAAACCCCAAATTCTAAAAAAAAAAAAATGACATAAAAACTTTGTCAGGCAGACTTGCTTTATGGCTGTTGGTGGAGTGTGCGCTCATGTAAAGTTACACGCTGTGGTTAAATTAAATGTAGCCCCAACACCACATCATAAATATTAGAGTGATATATGACTACAAAAACCAAAGTTGAACAGATTTTTCAGCTGAGACACCACGCGAAAGAGCTGAAGATTAAGGCATGACTTGTTGTTCTGCTGCTACATTTTATAATTTTCATCAGAAGCAAAAAGGATTACAAGCGTTTGCTATAAAAATGTATCATATTTGGTTACATTTTTTTAGACATTGTGCTCACATCAGACAGGGATCAAGTCTGCCATGAAAGGGTGAGTTGTTCATTTAGAAAAATGACCAAACAATTTAAAATAATCTCTGTTAAATAAAGAGTTTAGAACAAATCATTTTTTCAATAAATGAATATTGGATTTAGAATCCAAATGTAAAAGCCTCAGTGGTACACCACTTTGAATTTTGAGTCTTTAAAACGATGCTTCATCTCCACGGGCTCTCCATAAATTCTCTTTTTGCTAAAGGGTAAACTGGGGAAATTTCTCTGCACTGAGCCTCAGTGTGTCTGTAATAATTATAATTATTTTTCTTGCGTTTTTGTCACTGAACGCTTTGAAATGGTCACAGTGGGCTCTTTTGTTTAATCTTCTCCTCTGCGCTGCTGTCCTTGCCTGTCACTTCTGTCTGGTGACCATGACAATCAAAGCAGATACTCTTCAAATTTACCTGCGTCGGAACGTTGTGGGGTGGAAGAGGGGAGAGACTTGCACGGAGCCAGTCTGCAGCGTATCTCCCAAACAGAAGTCACACAGAGGATTGTACATCTGTCAGCTTGTCAGGGTAAAACAGAAAGGAAAAACTGCAGTGAGATTTGCACTGGTTGGTAGCTAAGAGCTTTACAAGGACAGTGAAACAGTGTTTATCAGTCATGACATGTGCTGCAAAGTGTGAGTTTCATTTTGCACAAGCTTAACATGGTTTCCACAATATAAAGGTTTTTGAATAACAGTTTGTTCCATAAAATCTTATAAGTAAAAAAATTGGTCTTTTTAAGGTTCTACAAAGCAGTTTAGTGTGCTTCCTATTTACAGAAACCCTAATGCAACGCTTCTTCTTACAGATTACGTTTAAGAAAATCTAACCAAAAAGCAGAAACAGTGTGTGAAACAGGAAATTTGGCTCATGATTCGATTGCTCGTTGGATCAAATTAGCACCATTAGCTTTAATCTGTGTGACCTTATCTGTCTCTCGCAACATGGTGGCAGACTTTTGGCTCACAGTTTTATAAAACTTGCTTGGGATCATGCTGTTGCATGACCCAATTTTTGCCAAGCTTCAGCTGTCAAACAGATGGCCCCATATGTGACTCTATAATACTTTGGTATGAATCGTTGACTCAGAGACTACAAGATGTGCAGGACCTGGAGTTGCAACATTAGCCTGAAATATCACATTTTCACGTTCTAATATCAACTGTTTGTGTTGTATTTGGATGTTTTATTGATAATACTGGGTATTTTGACTCAACACTACAACTATGGTTGTCTAAACACAGAACATAGTTCATAAAGTCTTGCCTTCAAACAGAAGCAACTAAGCAAAGCTTTCATGTTTCCTTTGAAGAGAAGAGGCTTTCTCCAGGAAACCCTTTAAAATAAGTTGTACTTCAGTTTTTGGGCAGACTAAAAAAATCCTGAAGAACTATACATGAAATAAGAAATACTGCAGTAAAAAAAAAAAAAAATATGGATCAAGACAAAAGAGAATAAAAGAAAACTACCAGGAGAATACTGAATGAACAGTAAAAAAATGGATGGGGGGAAAAAAGTTTTCTTGATGACCTCAACATTTCAAAAGTCCTCGCAAGCAAACAAGTGAACTAAAAGGGCAAATGAAAGATAGGAGGGATAAAATGACTGAGAAAACAGAGCTGAAAGAGGGGCTAAAGAAGGCTGCTGAGTAAATGGAGGAGACAGAAAAAAGTTTTGCTCCATTTAAGGAGCAAAATGAAACACGCAGACAGAAAAGGGTGGAAATAACAGATTTGTGAAGAAGAATCTCGATATGAAGATCATTTTTTTTCTCTTTGTCTCATCGTGGCCTTAAAGCAAAAACTGAAAGGCAAGTTGACGAGAAGGACAAAAGAATGCAAACCAAGGGAGCTGTTTGAGGAGATGTTTTAAATTTTTTTTTCACTGCTGGAGGCCAAACTGAAACTGCTGACAAGAAATGGAAACAACAGGCAAAACATTAAACAGAATGGGTAATGATGTATCAGCTTTAATATTAAGAAAAAAAAAATCTGTCTGAGAATGGTGTTTTGACAGAAAAAAAAATATTCTTAGCGTGTTCTAATTTTTATGCAAAGTCATGCTCTATTGTTGTCACTTTTTTCATGATTACACACCTGCTTTTTTATCAGAAACATCTGAAATCACCATGTCTGTGGCAGCTTTTAAAAAATAAAAAAACACTCCAAGAAGAAATTGTTGTGTGCAAACATTTAAACATCTATTTTTTGAATGATTGTCGAAAACCCTGGATTGACATTTAAAATATGTGTCTTTGGGACCAAAAACCATTACATGTCTTGCTCATTATGCTGACACGTTCAGATAAAGCACAAGGGGGAAAAAACGCAGTGGCATTTGCGAATTTATCAAAATATATTAGCACAAGAGATGTGCACGTCTGAATATACTAACGGGAAAAAAAAGCCATTTTGTCCTTCACACATTAGAATGTTTGAAAAACAAAGTGTCTCTTCTCATCTCTGACACCAAAGTCCCAAGGTCGCCAGTAAAACCCAGGAGCTAGACATACAAATGGAAGCCAACATGGCAAACAAAAATAAATTTATGGGCTATTACCTACCATTAAACTCATAGCTGTAATAGAGTCCTCAAGGTCAGAGGAGCTGATGTCAGTCTGCTCTCTTGATTAAATAAAAATAAAAGCTAATTTCATTCCAGGGATAAAAAGAAATTAGATTCAATGCCTCTACAGATATTAAGTCTTGATGCTGAAATTATAAAGCTCCTTGACAAAAAGTCTATTTAATTATATCAATTATAGCTGTCCTTCAGCATCTACTAGCCCTAAATGAAGGCTTCCTCTTACCATCTCATGTTGATAAACTTCAAACATTTCCACAGAACTATCATAAGGTTAATCAGATTATCTGATAAGCACACAAACTGTCAAGGCATCTGCAACATTCATCGTCAATTAAGCTGAGCACTTGATGGCAAGCACTAGATGGCAGCAATGTATCAGTGTCGTGGATCAAGATTCCTAACTAGATCACTCAAACATGTTTAAATTAATTTAAAATTCTGCTTTGCATGACCCGGCACCAATCACTTTTATGCATTGCATTTTCACTGCATAGCAAAAAAAAAAAGTATTTCTTTACCAGCTTTTCCTTTCTGGGTCGTGGAGCAGCTGGTGCCTGTCTCTGATGGTCACCCTGTGAGAAGTGGAATACATCCTGGGTAGGTTGCAAGTTCATCACAGGGACACAGAGAGACAAACAACAACATCCACACACCTATAGGGAGAATTCAGAACTACCAGTTAACCCAACATGCCTGTTTTTGGTCTATGGGAGCAAATGTTCCCAGCAAACAAGAGCCTGCTGCAGAATTTGTAGAGCTAAATTAAAAAAAAGGGAAGGGAGAAATAAACTCACACTTTCAGCTTCCATTCATTCATTGATTTCCTATTGGCTTTTCAAATCAACATACCTAACATTTCCTCAATGACCAGAGAGCAGTGTGGAAGGTTGCTCCTTGGCACGAACACTGACCCCCCCGCTGATCTGGAACAGATTGAATTAGAAACTCCATCAGTTGGAGGCTCTGACACTTCCTGAGCCCCATGCTGTGACACTGGATTGGATCACCCTCAAAGGAAATCATCTCCCAAAGTCTGTATTAACGCCGTCTTGCCACCTTGCTAAGTTAGACCAACGTGCTTCGCTTGTCCTGTGCATTGGGGTTACAGCTGGCACAGACGGCATCAGGTATCTTTAAATGATGGTCATGGTGCAATTCACCAAAGGTAGGCTTCTGATTAATTACACCTACAAATATACCACAAAACCAGTGATTGGTATCAAGTGTAGATGCCACACTGAGGCGAAAAATACTCCAAAACAAAACACTTTTAATCTGTTTTTGTTGTTGACTAAGAACCCTTTGGATCGCTTCCTTAGACAAAAAAAATAATTAATTATTATGTGCACAACATTTTAATAGAAGAGCCTCTCTTACAAATGATGTTTGTCTAAAGCTGCGACAGCTGTTTGAAAAATTCTAAATTAAAGAGTATTATAATTGGCTAATAACCTCCTATGCACTTCGTTAAATGCCACTTTCTCTGTTCAGTGAGGATCAGTCTGAAATGAAATAGGTTACCATTTTCATAATGGTCTACTAACCCTGAAGTCAATTTTAATCTCCTGTCTACAAGCCAGCCAGTGCATTCTGTAAACAGCTTGTGATTTGCCGCTTTGTCTCAAGCCGCTGATTGCTAACTATGTGTGATGGTGCAGTGGGAGGCTTGCAGCCATTGACTACGCATATGACAGCAATAATTGTGAATACGTAAACATGCATTTTACATGCATACACCTACAATTTCTCAAGAAGATCCAAGCGCATAAGCATGTGGAGACCAACGCAGTGGGCATGTTCATTGTGTCAAAATAAAGATGCTAACGACCTCAGCTTGGCAGAGCGCTTCTCCCTGGAGAAAGAGAAAGTCTGTCGGGGGCGCTGAAGAAATGACAACTAACTGCATTCACTTGTAAATACTCTCATGTTTGTGCCTTTTCTTCTACAACAAATGATATGCGAAATTCTGCACCTGGAGTGTGGGTGAGTGCACATTTGTGCGTGCCTTTGTGTGTCAGCTTGCCTAGATTATGCGCTGGCATTTACCGCTGTGGCTGGATATCATGCGAATATATCGGTGTCTGTAGCTCAGTCAGTGCAAGAAGCTGAAGCAGTCACTTATGATTATACTTATCAGCGACTTGCGAAAGCGCAGGATGCTGGAGAGAAAAGAGTGGGAAGAGGAGAACGAGGTAGAGAGTGGGAAGGAGAGAATGTGTGAGGTTAAGTGAGTTGTAAAATTTTACAGCTAGAATGGGATTCCTAGAGTTGTACTTGAGCAGATAAGGCAAATATTAAATGGCGTAGACGGTAAAATAGAAGTGCACCTGCTTCATGTTCCACCTGCATACGTTACAGGACACACTGCAGGTTAAACATTTAAATAGACAGAGCTTTAAGGAGAACAGATATTACGGCCAAGAGGTCCAGACAGCTGCCTTTATGGAGCACTCACGCCTCGGGATAGGCTTATGCAAAAGCGTAGTGATATTATTTTTTTTGTTAAATCTACATTTATTCTTCTATAGGTGGTGTTGAGGTCTCTGTCTTCCCTTGGGCATTTTATCATCTGTGAACCTCATGCCTTTTTGAAATAATTTCAAAGCATAATTCATTTTAGAGCAATATCTTGGCAGCAAAAAGCTATCCTCTATCTGGTCCTCATTATACACGGGGATTTTCATTTGAAAAATATAGAGGAAGCAAAAGTGTAGGCGAAGAGACCAAGGGATTCAAGAATACCCTCAAAAGTTCAGAATGGTACTTTCATCATTGAACCCTTCCTATTATCTTTAACCTGGAAAAACTCTTATCTTATTCCAATTTTCTTTGATTCTTTCTTAAACTTGACATGTTAATTGCCCTCTCCTTTTTCTTCAAGAAGCACAATCTCCTTGATTAACACAGAAATAGAAGCAGCCCTAAATATTAGAGGTTACTCATAATAACACCGTCCAAGATTCTTCTAAGGAGATTAAAGTTTGAGGGAAAAAAAAAAAAAAAGCAGACCATCTGGTTTCTTTTAGCATCAGTGACATTTTCTGTATGTAAATGTGACTGATGATAAGCTTGGTGCCAAATATTTAATTTTAAACACTTCACTTAGTCACTTGCCAAACAGTAAAAACATTTCTGCACTTTTAATGAATACAAAACGTGAAGCAGAAAAAGATGGATTTTTAAATAAAATGACTAAATATTCAGCAGACTAGTTAGTAATTAAAATGTTTAAAGTCGTATCTGACAAGTTGGCAAAACTGTGAGAAAAAAGGCTAATTTTGAGTGTTAGCAACCAAGTGACCGGAGAGCTGCATTGTTTAGTTTTTAAATTGCTAATTAAAATAAATATCACAACTTATTGTTGCGTGCACAGCTTATAAAACTGTATTCTTTTCCGTGCACATCATTTTGTTGCCCACCTCCACCCAAATTGCGCCTCATTTTGTGAAAAAAACAATAAATTTAATAAAATTTGTGAAATAAATGTATATTTCAATGTAAAAATCCTATATTTTATATACATTTTTAGCATCCATCTATCTAACCTGCTTAACGCTCTTCAGGCAGATCTGGTGCCTGTCTCCAGTGGTCTCAGGGTGAAAGGTGGGCTACATTCTGGACAAGTTTAAGGCCACATGGAGACAAATGAAACCATTCATGCTGACACTTTTACCTTGGGACAGTTCAGTGGCCAGTTAACCAAACTTTTATTTTGGCTCATGAAGAACCATTTTTCTTCTCTGAGATAGTTTGAATTCAGCGATTACACACCTTGGTGAATTTTACCTGCTAGATTAGTCATCATGAAATCGCAGGCAACGCATTTATTTGCACATTATAATTTCAATCTGTTCGTTTTGTCATCTTCTGTGTATTAAGTAATAAACAGCTGAAATTATTTGTATTATGACAACAATGTCAGTACTTTACTCCGTGTTGTTTTTGTCAGTTGCTGTCTCGAAGCTGTAATTATCCATTTTCCCTCGAGGGCAAATAAAGTTTGTCATACTTGTAAGACTCTTGTTCATGGAAAGTGACTCAGTGCTCCATGTCAACAACTATGCTGTTGTTTTTCTGAGATCCAAGAATGCTAATGGCATTGTTATTAAGTCTACTGATGACTTTACATCTTGTTTGTTCTGCATTTGGATAAATTACTGCACAAGATTCATGAGCTACTTTCAAGTCGGTGATTTAAATCAGATAAATCTGAGCTTTAAGCACTTCTTTTTGCTCAAAGTAATTTAAAAAAGGTAATTATTATTCACTTAAAAACTGCAAAAATGATAGATATTCACTATTTTTAGCAAGGCTGGGGGTCTTAAATTATGTATCAAAGCATGAAGAATCAAGTAAATAAGAGGTACATTCAAAATTTATATCCCATACACTCATGTATGTTCAAAGCAAAGGTTCTCTTTGAAGAAATGCAAATAAGGAAAGAAAATCTTAAACATGTAGTTTTTAAAAACATAGAATTAGCTCAGGTTGAGTGCAAAGAAGTCGTAACTCATCCATCATTTTAAAAAAGTTGCTTTCAAGGAACCAAACATTCTTATAATCTTTAAAATGAGTCTTTGGCTTTAACTGCTTTACTGATTTTCAGTCTATTATACTATACTTGACCATTTTTATAGGAATTTTTTGTTTCTTTGTTGAACTACTTAACTACTATCATTCAGACACAAAAAGCTCTTAAAATCTAGTATTGTATTTTCAACAGACAACCAAGCAAGGAATCAGTTTTAAATATCACTCATTTTTATTACACATGCATTTGTTGGGATTTTCCTTTCTGTTCTGGCTGTAATTTATGAGCATGACTGGAGTTTTGTGAAAGAGTTAGTCTTATCAGGTCTTTATAATACACCATGTATAACTATTTCCCATCAGTGTTCAACAATTTGGGACCTTTTCAGAAAGTCAGATTTACCAGTTTCAATTCACCCACTGTGATAAATGGAGATACAATGAAAGCAATTCAGCCCCAGCTATGTGTCACAATGTTGAGACTCCGTGTACCACTTACTCTGCCAGAAGGAAAAGAGTGACTTGGATTGCACCACAATAGCATGCAGTACAACATGAAACAATTGCACCAGAAAAAGGAGCACAGATGATGAGGAAATTCAGATCCGTGTGGAAAGCCAGAAGCAGGATGAACTTTGTTACATTAACAGCTTTTCTTGTTCCTCTCAAAAAAGTGACAAACTTCTTTCTGTCTCTTCTTATACTTGAAAAGAAACAATGTAATATATTCATGTTATTAATTAGAGGATATATCCTGACTCAAGGAGGAGAACTCCATAAGATGAAAAAGTTCTTGACTATAAAATGATGGTTTCTCCCAAAGTCTGGACGGTGGGAAACTAGTGTGTGCAAGGGTCAGAGCCACTATGAAGAGCAAAATCCTAGACAACATCAGGAAGATGCCCTTCCATAGTTTGTTTGTTTCCATCAGAAGAAACCCATGCAGAAGTAAAATAGTATAAACCATCACTGAATTATCACCAACAGATTTTAGAAATACATAAATAATTAGCAGTAGCCAGATAAAGGTTGGACTGAAGGACAGAAACATTAATCATGAAAGGACAAGAACAAGAGCAATAGAGGCTGGGGTTTACCACACCACACGGGACCTGAGATCCAGGCCACGCAAAGATGCCTCTGAGACAGTCGAGCACATAATGATTGGATTTGCGATTCAAACAGGTACAAAGTCAGAAAAGTCATAAGCAAGTAGTTGGAATAATGGACGGGAACATCTGAACCAAGCCCCAAAGTCAAGGTGGAAGGCAGCTCAAAACGTGGTGGAGAATAGTATAATATAATATTGATAACACTGACACCAGATATTTATACTCTATAATGGATACTAAAATCAAAACATTGACACTTTGATATTTCAGTCATTTCAGATAATGCATATCATTAACAGGAACAAATTTGAAAGTATAACTAAATTATTGAAATCTTGTCTAAATCATACTCGGTTGGTGGGAACTACTTTCTCTTTCGCCGGGGTAATGTGTAAGTGTAGCGGCATGTGCTCAGTTAGTCACTCAGTCTGTAGATGTTTCATGTTCAGAATCAGAACCAGAAATACTTTATTGACCCTAAAGGGAAATTACAGTTATTACAGCTGCAACTGTTTAAAGAAAAATAATTGGAGAACATGTATGTTCATTATGCTAATACAGTGTAGGTTCATGTAATGTAAATTATAGTAGTTTTTGAAAATTAAAAAAGAATCTATTAAAATAGTTTAATTATTTTACTTAATTTTTGTATTGTTTAAAAGACCATTTTAAAGTATGTGTACGCTTGTGTCCTCTGTTTGATTTCTCTGTTGTATTAGCTCGGTTATGTCCGAAATGAGTACACTGCATCAGTATACTTCTGAGTTTAAAATAAGTTTCTCTGATGATATGTATTCTTCATGACGTGGTTTGAAATACACAACTTTTTTTTTAGATTTACCAGACACATAAGATGTAGGCAAATGAAAAACTCAAAAATATGATTTGACCAATCTGATGATGTTTGGAAGACAAAGCATAGTTTATTTTCCATATTTCAGCAACAAAAACTGATATAAACTCATTGTCGAAAAACTAAAATCACCCACTCATAAAAAGACTCTTCAGAGGCATATTTTGTGCAGCTAATTCTGATTCCCTAACAATTGCATAACAGTGGTAAAATAAAAGATTTAGTGCATTTCATAAGCCTTTTTTATATTGCAGGTGCATAAGTGATTCAACAGCCATCAAACAGAAGAGGGCGACCATACTGAGTACCTTTTATAGTGTTTGTGAGTGCCGTGTATGAAAGTCAACTGCTGCATAGGATGGTTCGCTTTTGAGATAGAATCATTTGAATGCCCCAGTTACACTTCAGCAGTTCTGTTACACTTCACGGGAGATTTAGAAAAGTGTGGCCTGACACAACTTGATACCAGGTTTGTGGCATTTCAAACATAATTTTGGTATTTTTGATAATGTTTAAAATAATACCGAGAATTAATTATTGTGGAGGTGACACTCGACTGACTATTTAACGTCAATTTATGACTAAACCAACAAAACCCAACCTTATGTTTGGTTGTTTAAATATAATATCAAGCTTAGATCCACACAATTAAATTTAACAGAGATCTGCACCCCTTCGTAACATTGAGGATCTTTATTTAATCTTGTGCTTCGACTTGACAGCTCTTGCTCATTTGCTGAACAGACATCGTCTCAGCGACAGGGAGTTACCTCTTTCCTCATTTGATACAGACACATGCTTCCCAGCCCCACAGAACCATGGGTAATGAAGGCACTGTCAGCTCTGGATTCATTCATACATCATCTGGTGATTTTATTAATGCATGAAGACTCACTGCTTAGACCTACCCCCTCATCCCTGCCCCTTTAGGAGAAAATGATTAATGGTGTTCCCCCTGAACTGCATCAGTTAGCCAGTGATATCTGGTATTTGTCTTTACAAGATCGTATCGACTTTTGGGAGATCATGCAGAAAATGAACTGTCATGTGTGCAGAAGGTTCCAGAACAAAAAGGTGGTAATACCTTCGTTCTGCAGGGGAACAGAAACAACCCTCAGCTTGGAGAAAGATACCACAGAGAGGAAAGGCAGATAGAGCTGCACAGACAC
Source organism: Cynodonichthys magdalenae (assembly GCA_031762555.1). Taxonomy (NCBI): domain Eukaryota; kingdom Metazoa; phylum Chordata; class Actinopteri; order Cyprinodontiformes; family Rivulidae; genus Cynodonichthys; species Cynodonichthys magdalenae. Next base: position 393,902 of record JARVJO010000269.1, read on the forward strand.
CTCCCCGGTCCCTTTCTGAGAGGAAAAATCCCGTTCTGCCTTTAATAAGTGTAGCCCCCTGCTTCTTTTATGGAAATGGGCTTGAACAGTAGTCTTCAGTGAGGATATTATAACATATCAAGTTGTTCCACTGTTTGGTTACACAACGTAATGGCATCATTATTTTTGCCTTTGCATGCAGATGGAAAATGTACCACTGAACACTGACAGCAGGCTTTTTCTTTGTACTCTGTAATTGGCTACTTATAGTAAGATTAACGTCTAAGTCCAAACAACTAAAACCCTTTGATTTAAAAAGAGGTTTTTCCTCTTCCTGTCTTTGTTGCCTTTACACATTTGCACATACTTAAGAAAGGCATTAAAACAGCAAAGTACAACATTCACACATTCCAGTTTACACAAAACTAAATCTGCCAATGCAACTGTTCTCCAAAGATATCAAATCTCTACATTTTAAAGGATGACAGAGCAAAACTTTGATTGTCCAAAAAAACATGCAAGCAAAACAACACGAGTTTGGATTTAAAGCCAACTTTTTATCATCAATGGGGAAAAAATAAACGTTTTTTTTCTTTGTGTTTTTATGTGTTCATTTGTTATTTCATGAAGCAGAGGACAGATTTTAATGAAAATTTCAGAAAGTAATCAATGGCTACAAAAGCTAACTAACATTTTCCAACACAAAAACGATAATATTTCAGCCAGTTTTACAGATACTAAGCTAAAATTTGTGAAAGTAGCCGAGTCATTCAGAACAGATACTCAGAGCACTGCACGTGGTGCAATATCTTTACCTAAACCTTTGACATTACAGTAACTTTTACAGTCTGTTAGCAAAATATCTCTTGCTGCACTGCACAGATTTTAATGAAACTCAGATAGCAATCACTGCTTTGACTTCTACAACTCATTCACATTTGGAGTTAATCAAATTCAAGATGGCTGCCACAGCTAACTGACATCAATCAACACACAAATAACTGAAACTCAGTCATTTATAAAGATGTTGAGCTAAACTTGTGTGTGGTAGTAACTGATAGCCATCACTATGATATTCTTTAACCACTAACTAACATCTTGTGAGTGCTCACAACACAACGAGATAAAGTCATGTATTAGCACTCTGAGATTCTTAGGAATGTAAAGTGCATTATAAATAAAATGTATTATTATTATTATTATTTTTGAACACCGTTGCTATAACTTCATTTCCACTGAGCATGAAACGATTTCAGTTTACAACTCTGGTGTGAAAGGCAGCAGGCAATATGCATTCTTTTCAATCCTGGGCCTTCAATTTTTCTGTTTCATTTCCAAATGGCAAAAATCTAGAGTCACTGTCTGGTCCCAGAAATCATCCACCAGCTATTTTGAGGCAATGTGGAAGAAACAGATTGCATCAACCAGGCTGATAATGCAAGTTAAGCCTAAGGCTGATTTTTTTTTTTTCTTTTCCTTTTTTGACAGACCCAAGCTAAAGCTATGAGAGAGATCAACAACCAACAACCAGAGCAAGAAGTGGGAAAAAAAAAGGCAACCCTCTTACTGAGGCAATTCACATCTGCCCTACAGGAGGTGGGATGACTGCTTTGGGAAGATAATTGTACCTGGAGAAAATCCAGCCTTACAAACATACAGAATTTTATCAGCAAACCACATTCTTTTTTTGGTAATATGGTGGGATATGAAAACTGGCAAGGTGCCAGTAGGGAAGCTGGGAGTGTCATTAGGAAAGGGGGTTGAGGGGGTCACTGCACATCCGATAACCCCACTCCTTCCTTTATTCTTCTCGCTTTGTTTTTGCTCTCCACTCGTTTGCCAGCTCGATGAGGTAAACAGATTGGTCTCCTGGTTTTTTAAATCAATTGCAATCTGGATTTGTCTCAGTGGGCTCCTGATGGACCCTGTGGTGCAGGTCCAAGCACGAGGCCTAGGCAAGCACTCCAGCCGCCCTTCCTTTCGAACTCTGCGATAGGAGCTGATGATTAAACGTGATGCAAGAGCTCTGTTCAATATCTCCTAGGAACAGTCTCTCCTCATTCTCTGCCCTCCAGCTGTGATGAATTCCTGGGCAGGGGCCAGATCTGCCCAGTTTTTTAGATGAGCCATCTTCATGTGAGAGGCTCCAAAGTAGGTTGAGAGGACAGTGGTACCTACCGGTCTTTTTCTCTGCTGACACACATGCCGGAAAATTATTTGTGGCATGCAGCCAAGTCCTGTGTTCAAACCACTGCAACATTCATCTGTCTTTTGTTTTTACAACCAGCTTAGTTTTCCTGCTCACAATGGCTTACTTACTGGTTTATTGACTTGATAAAGTAATTACAAAATTTTACTTGTAGTGAATCACTCTTCTGGAAGATGAGTTCTTTCTAACAGAGTACTAGAAATTTAAAGAAAAAAAACATTATTATGGTGAAAGCAAAGTATTTAGAAACTGTGGTGGATTTTTTTTAATTAAGTAGATTACAAAAAATAAATTGCAAGCATTCAAAATGTTTTGGGTTCATACTGTCTTTATAATTAATTCAAATGTGTCAAATTTTTTTTCCCCAAACTCTATAGAGTGACTTTGATTTTTCCATTCTTGGCCACTTGCTTTGTTCAAATGCATGTATTCACTTTTGAACTAATTTTTACATAAGTGTTACTTAAGTTACTTACTTAAGTTACTTAAGTGTGTGGAGGAATATTGTAATGACATTTATTTATGAGTGATGATTGACACTGTACAGCTTCTGAAAATCAGAATGAACGACTAACTCATTAATGATAAGGATGTAATTTCAGGCCACATCACTTAGTTGAACTCTACGCTCAGCTGATGCTGATTTTTAACTTATAAACCAATTATTTTATCAACTCGCTGTAGGAAAACAATATTTTGTTGTTTTCCTACAGTGCTGCTGTTTCTAAATAAACAACAAAGATGATTGATTCTATCAGAGAGATCAGAACCAAAGTTCATAAAGATACAAACAATATTGAAATCTAGTTTATTTCAGCTAAAATTACATTCCTCTAGAAACAACTGACATTGTTACAGCATCATTTTGACAAATATGTCATTGAACTGATCATTATCTATTTATGCATGAGTTTTGTTAATGTTTCTTAATAATTCCCAGTGCGTTCCAACCACACTGACATCTTCTTAATAAGCATCGTAAAAACAAAGAGGATAAATCACTATTAGAATTCCATATGGTTCAAAAAAACAGTTTCACCAAAATATATTCAACTTACAGATACAGTAATCCAGGGTGCAGGCTCTCTGCTTTAAAATGAGGAATTAGGTTTTTTCCACACAACATCGTATTACAACACCGTTTTTCATTGTCTCAAATGTAAGTGGACAATTACAAAAGCTGTTTCAAAGACAAATGCTGGCTATTTCCTCCTTGTTTCATCATTAATTATGCAGATGCGTGCAGAGAGCTGCATTTTGAGGACTGTTGCTGTGAACCTACAACATGCAGTTATATAAATATATAAAATCTAGTTAACATCTTATAGATTCGTTAGGGAGACAGTGAGATAACATGGATGGCAGCCAAAGGTATACTTGGTCACTGAGTGTTAATTAATTATGTGAAAAGACACACAGAAGCAGCTGGATAAAAAAGAAAAAATAAGCATATGTCACACACCATGAGAACAAATGGAAAACAAAGGTACACAAAACTAGTTGGATGGTGCTCAAAACATTTTGCAGAAGCATTTTTAAAGGACTATGAAAATCATGACAATAATACAACTTTAACACAAACGAGAAAAAACGTTAAAGCAAAAAAATTTAAAACAGCTGAATCAGCAATAAGGTTTTTACTGAGACTTAGTTAGTTGCCTTTCAGTGCTGTCATTGTTGTGTTCAGTTAACCAGTCATCAGGGTTTTACACAATTAGTAAAGGATTTTCCATGTTGTTGTAATAAACAGGCTCTAATGCCCACAAGATAAACATAAGCAATTAGTTATAAAACACTGTCTGATAAAAAGCAACTTAAATTTCACCGTGCCGAGGAAGTTGAAGCGAAACAAAGAAGGTGACTCAATAGTGAAACAAAAGTTTTTTGTGAGCAATTAAAGAGAAAAACCTACAGTACCCAGTTTCTATCTCTGTCTGTTTCTCTCACCATTTTGTGACTACAATTTATAATGATCCCCGCAAGCGAAGCAGAGGTCATATTGTTTTCGTACTTTTTTTTTTCTCCCAAAGATATTTGGTCAACCTAGCTCAGAAACGGAATGTAGATGTGTCTGACCTACACTGCACTAGCCAACAGTTTTACGATGGACCCCATATTTGAGGAGGGGGCTCCATCTGAAAAGGGGGTGTCTGGACATACAAAAATGCTTATAATTCAAAAACCATTCAAAATAGGGGCTTCACATTTTTTTTTTTTAGTTCTGATGAAGGGATATCCATTGGACAGAAGATCGGGACACGTGAAAGATTGTGGTTTGTGTAACCTGTAGAAAACAAATACACCAAGATTAAAGACAGAATATTAAGCAGATTGCTACCCTATACAACCACAAATTTGGACTCTTTGTTTTTAAACCCATTTCTAATTACCAAATTTATCATTTTAAATTAAGTTACAGCAATATGCTATCATAATAGAACTTAGGCAAAAATATAAAATGTTGACAGAATACTGGGTTATAAATGGTAGTGTTTCATTATTACAATGTAAATTTGCAATATGATACAGTAATATTTCCTCATTCTTAAACCAGGAAGTGTCTTCACATCTCAGGGTCAGACTATAATGTCAGTTCAATAACTGACATTATTTGCAAAGGCGCCATTGAGCAGGTTGCTGTCAAAAGGGCCTGAACCCAATCCTCCAAGCTGAAGCATAATCTTAATAACTGGGTCACCCTGACACTGAAATGAGGTATGATTTATGAGGAACATTGCACTAAAAGGGTTCATACCTGTAATAAGAATCCAGGACAGTCAAGGATGATTGGAGTTAATTCTGTTATTAGATTGTTCCTAGAAAAATAGGGACATGCATCGGTGGTTGTCGTAGACCTATAGGTTGATTAAAGGTTTTTAATAAGGCTGAATATTTATAGCAGCCCTTTTTGGAAAAGCAAAAGGTTAACTTATGCCATGAAAAGTTGATGTAAGGCCAGATTAAACCGAGTTGCCAGTTTCAGCAAAAAATAATTTCATTCAAGTTTTTCATTTTTGACTTACTGACTACTTGGTGCTGCTTTTTTCAGTTTTTCCAAATAGTTCATAAATATTTCTAGTTTGATTTAAAAAGTACGAGTACTATAAATACACTACAGTGAGACCTTTACTGTATAAATACTTTTGTGATAAAGCAAATCTTTTGGCTTTTTTTCACCCACTAAAAGCCCTGGTTCTGCAGTGAATATGACAAGTTCAAATCTGCTCAGTGGAACTTGTCAAAAGGTGGTCTGGGAGATGTAGGAAATCATCTAATGAAGCGTGTACAGGAAATGAGTCAAACTGAAAGAAAAAAAGCCTTTCCAAGAAAAACAGCAGCATCAGCTCTTTCAGACACTCTCTTGCTGTTTAAGCATTAATTTGTATGACTGATATTATTCTTCAGTCCCCAGCAGGAATTATTATTGTGGTCATGACAAAAATATATATATTTTCCACTCATATTGGGGGCTAAGATTTCTAGAAACTCTCTTTCATCAATCTTACAAAGCTCCTTTTTTTCAGCCAGAGATGGGAGGCGTCCAGTTATTTAGTTGTATTTATTTATTAATTTTGTTGTTATTTTCTGTCTGATTTACTGCATGCGTTCATTCTGTAGCAGTGACTTAACATGCCAAAAGAATGTTGTGCACTGCAAAGTACGATATAAGTCAGAGCAATAGTCCCCAAAGTTGGGGCTGGGACCCCACAGTGGGTCCAGAAACATCAAAGTGGGCTCATGAAAATAATTAATTTAACTTAAAAATAGCTACTAACAACTTTTTGTGCCCTAGTTGTTGTTACAAAGGAGTATTTTTAGTGTAATTAAAATAGACAAAAGTAGCCAAATGAGTATTGTTATTATGCTTTTGTTTATTTGACCTGACACCAATGTTTATCACTCAAATATAGTTGGGGGCACAGGTCTCCGCTACTGTTATTTTGGGGGTCAAAAGCTAAAATGTTTGGGAACCACTGGTTAAGAGTGTGTGAGATGCTCTCATACATGCTACACAGAACAAGTGTTACATTTCTCATGAATGATTTGGCAACTGATCCAGATTTGGTCATCTTGCATTCAAAGCAAACCAATTTTTAAAGTGCCCGTTACATGCATATTCATGATATACAATATTTTATATATATATATATATATATATATATATATAAATATATATATATATAGTAGGGGTGAAACGATACAGAAAATTCACGATTAGGTTGGATTCTTTTGTCTCACGGTTCGATATTTTTTAGA
>JARVJO010000269.1:400446-415972 GCA_031762555.1 Cynodonichthys magdalenae
TATATATATATATAAATACATATATAAAGAATATTTACAAACACACAAAGTGCAAGCTCCTGCATGGCTGTGGTTTAGCTAAAAAGTTGCTTTTGTTTATGTACTCTTGTCTTCAGTAAACTTATCATATTTAGCTTTGTGCAATGTGAGGTAGTGGCAACTTATAATAAATTCCCTCATGGCAGACAGAGGCTGTGTCTCAATTCATGGGTTGCAGCCGACGTAGACCGCGGCCAACGTTGGCTGCAGTCGACGTGGGCTGTAGGCGACGTGGGCTGTAGGCCGCTCGTGTCGGCCGCATAAACAGCTGTGAAATAGACAATCTACCCTACAGAAAACGTAAGTTTGCGTGAACATGCTCTGCCCTGTTACCGTGGTAATATGTTTGTATATCACATCGCTTCAGTTGTTTTTTTTCAATGAATAACTTCATAAAATTCAGTTTTAATAGAAAAACATTACAAGGAAATAAATAAAAAGCAATTATAATTTGAGTTTAGCTCCAGTATCAGTACTGCATTTTATTTAACATCTCATTGCAACAAAAGTTTCTTCAGCTAAGTTGTTTAACTTACATTTTTCAGTCCATGATAAATTTCCAAATTCTGTCGTAAAAAAAAAACAAACTCTGTCATAAAAAAAAAAAAAATTTGCCGTCTTTGTTTTTTTGTTTAATTTGCTGATGGCGCAATGAATTCTGGGATACCGTCGGCCGCGTAACATACTCAGATGTAGCCGACGTTTTTTGGGGTTTTGTCTGCAAGCATTTATCAGCCGGATGTGTTGGCGTCGACAAATTGGGACAGTCTGCGGCGTAAAGCAGTGACATAAGTGGCCGACAAATGCGACCGATGTCGACTGCAACCCATGAATTGAGACACAGCCAGAATCTGTAAGCAGACTAAACTCTGAAATTCGGTGAACAGATAGTCCCCCCCCAAAAAGTATGTAAATAAAATTTTTTATTTTGTTGCTATTACCTTTTTTAGGGATGCACAATATATCAGCATTAACATCGGTATCAGCCGATGTTCATTTTTTAGAATATCAGTATCGGTTCGATAAATAAAACTGGGCTAATATTAATGTCCAGTATTGATTTCTCACCTTTTAGCTTTGTGTTTCTGTTTTGGGAGGGGAGATGGTTGGTCAAGTGGTATTTATTTGATCATAATGGTGATAGTGACGCTGCACAGCCAGGAATAACTGAAGTAGAGAGTCATGTCAGCGGTCTGGTCATTTATTTACAGTATCAAAAAAAGACACAAGTGTGTTTGCTCGTATAATATAAATACATATAAATAATTTGTTTGTGTAATATCGGTAAATACCGGTTATTGGCCATAACAGCAATAATTATATCGATATCTGCTTAAATTTTTATATGGATCCCTAAACTTTTTTCTTAAAAAACCAAAAGAGTTGCTACAGTTGTGCTACAATTTAAAAAAATTGGGAGGTGGGCGGGGCCTCATTGGCAGGCCAGATGAAAGTTATCCAGAGGCCGGATGTGGCCAGTTTGCTACCATTTCCCTATCCCTGCTTCAAGGTTATTCAGCAATATTAAATTATTCTGTTTGATTGATATGTGAACTTTAGAGATGAAACTTGAGTGAAATAAGACTTTATATAAAAATCTGGCATGCTTTTCACTGTTAAACACAGAGGAACTCATTTCACTACTCAAGGAGAAAGTACACTGAATTACTCTTTCATGTGGAAAAAAAAGTATAACACAACCATAGGACCTGTGTTTAGGATGATACCTGGTACTAAGATCTTACAGAGGTAGAGTTCAGGTTGACTAAATTTGACACAGTCCTGTAGGAAACACCAGGAGTGGGAAAACTACTTTTAAGCCCTACTTGTATTGGTCTGATTAAAATTGATGCAGTAGTCTGCCTGGTTTTTGCAGTAGTAAAGCTTTTCCTGCGACTGCTAATGGTTAATTCATACACTGCTTGTGTTTCTTCCTTTATTCCGTTCCCTAGTATTTTAGGGGTTTGTTTGCTCTCACCTGGGGAGGATTCCTTCCTCTCCATCCAGTTCTCTGTGGTGGTTGATCATGCTCCACAACATCCCCCATAATCCCTTGCTCTTCTTCCATTTGATGTCATCTTTTCCCGGGGATTAACACAGGTGCCCTGAGGGGTTGTGATAAGCATGGTTTCTTAGAACAGCCTTAGTCAATAAAAACCAGAATCAGGATACTTAGAAGTTTCACTTACACATACACACCCACAGGAACACACAAACTGCAGGCACACAAACACAGTAAAAGATACACTGGGTGTTTTTAAAACAGAAAAAAAAAGATGACCACCATGTAATCAGCCATTTGTTCAGAGCTTTTATAAAACTTTGCAATAAAGGAAAATGTGCAGTTGTCTGTGAAATGTATAACTGAGGGAGTTTTGGCAGTTTTTGACAACAAATACATTTAAAACATACTTCATTTTTTTTTTCAACATGAGTTGTATTTTTTCAGCGGAGGAACACTAAACCCTGAGGCCAGGGTTTGATGGCTGTGTTTGGATAAGAGCCTTATTCAGTCAATTACATAATGTGAATTTCTCTGGTCCCTGTAGACTTTTGATTTCTAGCTCTTGCCAGCTTGTTGCAAAAAAACCCCCCACTAATTTCAGAAACTGCCTGAATTATGGCATTTAAGCACAAAAATACAATTTGGCTTCTGTCCCTTCTTTATTTTTCTCTCAAAATGTGGATTCAGCTTGCAAGGCCCAGGCTTGAACAATATTGCTTGTATTTTCATTCACATGAATGGTGAAAGTGTAAATTTAAAAAAGCTAAAAAAAAAAAACATGTTTTATTATGGCAAGACAAACTATTAGAGGAAGCTTTTTAAAGCACTCACATTATAAAGACTTGATCATTTTATTTATTACGAAAGGTGAATCTGACAACGTCTAAGATGTGCTAAAATGATGTACAAAAACTAAACGCACAATTGCCAAGTAAGCAATGTAAAGCGAATGACATGGCAGACTGCTAAAAACCTGACACCTTTATTCTGAGACAGACACGATGGTTTGAAAAGCAGCACTTATGCTCATTGCTATTCAGAGTTACAAAACGAGATTTCTTTCACGCAGTTTGAATTATGCATCACGAGAGCTGAAAAGTAAACTTTTAGATAGAACCACACATGCCGTCAGAAACACGTGTTCTTGAAAAGAACAGAATCCGAGGTGGAGAAGATTGAGAATGAGGCCTAATGAGCAGAAAACAAAAGCGCATTAATACAACACCCTCATGTTTTCTCAACTGAATCTGACACCTTGGTCTTCAGTCAATACAAAACGATCGATATTTGGACCATGCTGAAACCAACATTTTCAGACGATGCCGAGCATAAATCATTTATGTCATGGCTGAGTTATTGACCTCAGAGGAGGAAAAAACGAAGTGCACGCACACACACATTCACACATATAAACAACAAAGTCTACAGAGACCATTATCTTTGTGTGCATTTAGAGTCATCGCGACTCGAACGCAAAATGCCACCACCATTTATAGTCCTGTCTCCTTTTCTCATTTTGCCAACGCTAATGCACAGAAAAACAAGATCATTTACATCCCTCTGGGGAACATTCCCGCTGGGCTTTGGGTATGTTACATGTGTACAAAAATTTTTCTTCATTGCACATCTAATCATTCAACAGATGAGGGTGGGATGCTCTCAGAGGGAAAACAAAAAATAGGATGCACACACCCAAACACACACACACACACAAAAAAGGGAAAGTTAATGAGGTTTTTCCTGTACTACACCTCCAGAGGCAGGGGTCCACTTAGCAGCCATGTCATTAGACAGGAATTAAACTGGGACTGTTGTTTTGCTGTGCTATCACTTTGTATGCTTTAATTGCGTAACCGCACTCTTCTGCCAAAACAAAGCAAGTTGGTGGATACTACAGAGTGAGTGTGACCGTCTGTGTGTTATGTCTGTGAACACAGCTGTCTTGTTCCCTCTTCTTCTTCTTCAAAACACACGCTCACACAGAACCCCTGCTGTCCTGCTGGTGCAAACTTTAAAACTAGAGCAGACAAGAAGTTAGACTCAGGAGGAGCAATACATTAACAAACACCCTTTAGCGAGCCAGAAACTGTGTCTTAATAATATTTTAAAGCACCTCCACTTGGCAATCCATCATGGAGATAGCAATCTTGTTCTGTCCCTTCTTTGCTGCAGTAGACTAGCAACATTGCACACAAAGTCACCGGAATACACATTTATGCACAAATAACACAACATTATACAGGTACAAAATATGTGCTTTTATTAACAAAATTTGAAACTTACATAACATACTGGCATAAAGTATTATCAGTCAGCTTCCAAACTGGAGAGAAATCTATGCTGTGCAGTCCAGGTATTGAGTCAGGAGGAGATAATGTCATTCAAACAGGAGCTGCCCCACTTTTTTTTTTTTTTTAAAACACAACTCATGTTTTCCGAAGCTGAAGGAAGCCAGTAGTACATCTTCTACTTCCACATAAAGGTTAAGATGTTTTCGAAGAGAATAAAAAGTGATTTGAATTTCCTCTGCGAGATGATTTTATTTACATGTCAGACCAAAAACACAAGTGAAACAAAAAATGATAAGGACACAGATAGAGAAAAAAAGACAGAGATAAAAGCCACAGCTATATAAGGATGACTCATTGTGGAATAGAGCGTACTATATTTACTCTTTTGATACAATCTAATCTGCAAACTCTGGTGTGGAAGTGAAAGCGTGGAATCAGCGGGAAAAAACATTGAATATGCTTACTGTCATTATTGAGTTTGACAATATATTCTGGAGTCTGTAAAACTCATTGAACTGGATGTAATTGATGCGAACAGAAGGGCGGCGTCAGGGAGAACATGCGCAGATCGACAGGCTGCAGACCGAAATCTGACAGAAAATATGTCAAAATGAAAAATAGTACAATTTCTTTTCATCTGTATGTTTTTATTTTCCTCCCTGTGTTGTGTGGAAGATTAATGTGCTTTTTTTTAAGTTTCTTTTTTTTTTGATGTACTGGAAAGAAAAAGGCCTTTATTTTTTTATATTTTTGCTATGACTGAGTGACGCTTTGTTTGAAAGCAGGTGAGGATTTTCATTTGCCTGATTCTCTTATGAATTTTTCTTTAAGCTGTAGGGAACCAAAAAAAAAAGAGGCAAAGTGTACAATCTGTGTCTAAGTATTAAACATCCATCGCCAGCCCGCACACCTCAATGCTTCATTGCTGGCACCAAACCATTTTAACTGAACCTGAGATACCGGGATGGGCGGCACTGATGCCAGGTGCATACTAAAAATAGTGTTCACTCATTGGACCCTCTCCTAGGGATGCCATTTTTCCATGCATTATGCATATATGCAAATTTAGGACAAGAAAATGGATTACTTGAAAGGGCACCTGTGGTTCCCCGCTCAAAGATATATGCTGTGGGGGAAATGAAGCGAACTGAGCTATCGTTTAGCTGATGCACAGCTGTATAGTGAAATAGAAAAACACTCTTTCAGACAGTCAGTGATTCAAAAGGAAGTGATGGCTGATAAATGGGGATGAAATCACTGGGTGACTTTGAGGGTAAAAATGCAGGTAAGTTGAGAGTGCTATTATATTTTTTCTGTTTGTTTACAAGATGATTAGTGACATTTCCTTTGAAATAGAAATAAAAACTGCAGCAAAGTGTAGCAGAGCATCGCATTAAGCCTCAGCTCTTTAGTCACCTTCGTAACAACTTGAATAAATGCTGTGAGGTAAGATAAAGAAAGAGTTATGACACAAATGTTATAAACACTGAAACAATTTGTATATTTAAAAGAAAACAAGCTAAGATGAGAAAGTCAGAGTTTTAAGACAACTAGTCTTTTTAAAAAAAATTGCTTCAAAATTAATATTTTATAGAGAGCAACTACAGCAAATTAAGTTTCAGGATATGATTTCAGTCAATCTGTTAAAGTTAAAAACTTAGTAATGATGAAAATAGAGTTTTTGAGTTTATTACCATACCAGCTATTTTTAATCAAACATCCCGTTTTCTGATTTACTTAGAAATTTGCCATTAAGATCCTTTTAAAAGGGAAACCTGTTATATTTAATTATGATCTATAGTGTTGCAGAAAATATTCATAATAATAAAATTAAAGATTCAGCACTTTCATTACTTTTTTCTTCTTGAATTCAAAAGCTTTTTTTTTCTTTTCTTTTAGATAACATGATGTAATAAATTAACGCCTCATCAAACGTTAGTGAGGTCATTCCTCACCAGCAATTTTATTTCCCCAAGAAACCACACATTACCATATTTAGTATTCTACCTCATGCAGCTATGAGGTTACTGCCGAGGCTCATTCTCATCACATAAAGCTGCTTCGAATGTAAAACGATCTGTCCTCGGTTGTATTCAACACCAAGGTGGAACAAAGTAAAAAACCTTCAACATTTTTTTTTTGTTCTAACAGAAAATCAATTTTTTTTAAATCCTCCATTTGATAGACCCATCCGTGTAGAACTTTCTGATGCTCCACTTCTGCGTACTATGTTCTTTCTTTTCCAACCATTACATTTGCATTCCCATTCTTTGAAGGAATGCACAGTGGCAGAGTTTTAGCTATTTCAGTCAAACTGAAAATTACTGTCGTGCAAAATCTCATGTGATATCATGGAGCACGATATACAAATGGACATGATATACCACGATATACTATTTTTGTTTAAATTTATTTTTTCAAGAAAATGGGCAGATATAAGATTTTTTTCTTCTGCAACTTTCATTTATGATTTGTATTTTTATTGTATATAGAATTTTATGTTTTTTTACGAAATGAATGAATAAATAAACTAAATGAAACTAAACTAAGGATGAGAGTAACCATGCTAAAAAAAGAAACTGATACGTTCTTTTACTACTCAGAGACTTTCAATAATGTTCATTAGGTTCTGATGCTTAGACCACCAGAAAGCTGGACTACAAACTGAAGGGACCAGAGGGATTTTTTTTAAGCCTGGTTAGGTTACCATGGTTACAGAGACTGAGCCCAGTTTTATCTTAAACTGTCAGTAAGAAGCTCTTTCTTTACCTAGTGAAATTCAAAATACTAATCTGACTTAAACAGTAGGTCTGCCTGCTGTAGTAAGATTTTAAACTAGAAGATTGTCAAATGAAAGATCGTTCTAAAAGTCAAATGTAGAGCACTGTTGCTTCACATCTAAATGGTGGTGTTTTCATTTTCAAATTTAATATATCACAACGTTTTTTGGGAGAATGTAGGATGTCAGGTAAAATTTTTTAACTTGACCTGAACCTATTTCTTTCTTTCTTATATTTCAACATAAAGAATATAAAAATCTGCTGTAAAATTTGAACACACTCACTCACAGACCAACTTTTACAACTTTTTATCTTAAGACGCTGCAGGTATGTTTAAGTAAAAACCAAATATGTTAATTTTAGTAAGCAACAGAACCATAAATTAAACTGAAAAACTGAACCATCACGCAACCAACATTATACAGCTGCTGATTCAATCTGTTATAAAAATATTTCTGTTCAAACTTTAATGGTTGATCATTTCAAACATACCATAAAAAAAACAACTTTAAACACCATGGGGGAGAATAATCAGCTGACATACCTGTGAATCTACCTGCTGACAGAGCTTAACAACTTGTGTACTAGTTTTCACAAAGCAACTATGAACGCATACAGAATGATACAGTATGTTTGTTTTAAACTCACCACTTCCGGCTGTGCATGTAGAGAAGCTGCAGGTAACAGAAACTTGAAGACTGTTAAACGTGTCCAGGAGGTTTGCTGCGCGCTAACAAAGCTAGCAAGTAAAAGTCATGGCTGCCTCTTGGGGAGCCACCCCCCTTCAACCACTGCTTAATCACCCCACCGCCACACCAAACCCGAGTGGGGTCATGTGGACCCCACGACAGAGGGAGGATTACTTTAACTTGAACAGTGCTTAGCTAACCGCTACAAGCTAACACCTGACGAGCCGAGACATATCCGCTCGCTGAGCTTCACTCTACTCCGGTAGAAGTGGTGGGTTGAGTGGGCGGAGTTTAAGCAGTCTTTTTCATTTTCATATATTTTTTTAAACCGGGAAAATTCAGCTGGATAAGACACCGGCTGACCAGTGAGGAACAGAGCCAGCTGCTATTAATTAAAAAAATAAAATAAATAATAATAATAATAATAATAATAATAATAATTATTATTATTATTATTATTTTATGTTTTTATTTTTTTTCTTCCCAGTTTAATTATTTTTAGCTTGTTGTGGGAAATATATCAGTTATCTTTTGCACATTTGTCTGTTTCCACTTGGAGGCATTTCAACATTTTTTTTTCTGCATGGTTTGTCCATTGCCTTCCCTGCCAGCTCTAATAGCAAGATCTGAGAGATTTCATTGAATTAGCTTTGGCCCAGTACGTCAGATGGCCTGTCCAGCCCTGTGTTGGGAAGGACTCTCAGCTACTACCACATCAAATTTAACATCCATAAAAGTGATTGAGTTATTGCCATTTATTTAAGATTAGTTAGTTGTGGCAGCCGTCTTGAGTTGAACAGACTCCAAAATTGAATCAATTATAGATAATGATTACTTTCTATAAAGCATCATTAAAATCTTTTCACTGGTACATGAGATATTTTACACACAAATACACAATGTGATCACCTTTAAAAATGTGTCTTAAACTTTTGTTCTATACGACAGTTAATATTTCAAGACTGATGAACAAGGCCAGTTTATCATTTTGTACCAGGCTGTACTGTGAAATATTTGTACAGAGTTACATCAAATTTCTTACATAATGGCTCTCACCTCCTCCTTAAGGGAAGCAATTCTTCAGCTACAAACCAGCATTTGTAACCTTAGAGTAGTTTGAGGGTAATGTTAGAAATCCAGGCTCCTGCTGTGAAGTAATTCTTTCCCCTCCTGAAAAGATTTCATCCTATTCAAAGCAAACTAAGACACATTTTCTTTTATCCTTTTATGTTGGCACAAGAGAGTCAAACATGGGCTCCTTTTAGATGTCGAAAGCTAAATGAATGCACTGTTAATGTCAAGCAGAGGTGACAGTCCTCAGTCAGCCTCTCAACGCAGGTGAAATTGAGGTCTCAGTCTTGACTCTGACCGACACCCATGCGAGAGAGGCTCTCAAGAAAAAAAGATGCATGATAGCTGCATGTGTGGAGCCAGAGCAAAATGTGAAGTCAAGAAGCTCTGGTAATATCCCTCATCCTACAACATGTCTGTCTGCATGTGAGAAGAAAAATGTAATTCTATTGCCTCTGAAGAAACACAGCAGTTATCCTCTGTGTCCCACTCATCTCCTGAGTCTTTGTGCTCAAGGTGTGTAAGTTACACTCCATACGAGCGCTGGCTGGCAAAGGAGTATTTAGTTTATAAGCTGTAGTCTCATTATTGCAAGCTATAGAAGCTGATTTCCCTGGTGTCCTCTGCATATGTGATGCAAAGTGCAACCATACACGATGATGTTTGCACTATAGTGACCATCAATTAGGTTCTCTGAGAGAAGCTTTAGTGCCTCTGTAAAGTCTCACCTCTGTATCCATGGAAAACTGATGATCACTCTTTTTTAATCATGAAAAGAAAAAGCATAAAGAAAATGCTTTTAAAATTTAACAGAATGATTTTATCTCATAAAAGTTCAGAGTTGTAAAGTAAGTACAAATACTTTGTTTCTTACATTTTTTAAAAATGTAATAAGTAGAAAGTCGTTACTCCTTTTTCATTGCGGCACATTATTGTTAAAAAAAATACTATCCTGATAAATTGTGCCTCCTGGATTGAGTGAATTTAATTGTGGTTGGATGAAAAGTATAACTAACATTGACTGACATCGTATTAGTTTTTATACAATCCATCACATCCTTTTAAAAAAAATGTGTTTTTTTTTTTGGAGAGGTCACCTCCTAATAAATGTCAACTGCTCATTTTTACTCAAAACTTTTACTTTTGATACTTAAATACAAAATAAATCTGATACTTTAAGACTTTTACTCAAGTAATATTGTCAGAGGAGACTTTAACTTTTATAATTTAATAATCTTTTACTCAAGCATCACTTTGAGGTATTTTATACAACACTGTGTAAGTTATTCTGTAACCTTTTGGTCTCAAGCAGCAGCTACAACCTTCAAGCCTCTAAGAATGATTTATAACAGAAAACAGTTCACATCACTGTCATCATCTCAAGAAACTTAACACGATGAATTATGACAACTGTGTCAAGTTCTCCAATTTAACACTTGTTTTTAAATGCCTAAATGGACAGGCTCCTCAAGTGATCAGTAATCTTTTGGTTCTTGGAGCTACAAGCTCAGTAACTCGTGGCGCAGACAGTGGGAAATGTAGGATTCCTTTTTTTAAAACTTATTTTGGTCAAACTGCTTTTTCTGCTAGAGGGATTAACGTGAAATACCTGCAGATTTGAGACTGGTTTCTGACTGGAACTATTTTAGCTCATAACTGAAGCATTATCTGAAAAAAAAAATACTTTTGTAATTAATAACTGCCACTGTTTTAATTACATCTATCATCAGATTTCATGTTTTTTTTAATATTTTAATGTTTTATTGTTTTTAAACGGCTTTATTTTCATTTTGTTAAAAGCCCATCTAGAGACTGGCTTTGCAAATTAGCCAAGTCTGTAAATGCTTTAGTGTGTTGTTAATACTTGACACTTGACCCTATTTAATTAAACAGTAAATTAAATAAAATAAATCTATGCAAATGCTAACAGCTGAAACCAAAAATTAAAGACCAAACATTCCTTGAAGGAATTCGTATATTTATTAAAAGATGTCACATTCAGAATATGTGCTATATCATGTAATATGTGACCCATTACACAAAACAGGATTAAGTCAAATTTGGTCAAAATGACCTAAACATGTTTTCATACATCTGTTTTTTTAAAGCTGCATTTTGATTCCTGACATCATAAACAGTTCCAGAGATATGCCTTGATTTGTCTTCTTTTTTAGATTTTTCTAATGAAGAAAAGTTGATGTCATTATAAAGAGGACACTTCAAACAATAATTGGATATGAAAATTCACCAGCTGGAGAAAACAAAAAGCTTTGATAGTTCATAGGGAAGAGTTTAAGGCTAAAAAAACACCATGTTTTTGTTGTTAGTGCTCAAAAAAGTTATACTTCACTTAAACAACTCATAGATAAAACATTTATTCATCATATAAAAACAAAATGCAGTTGTTGCAAATGTTTTAACCAAAACACTAGCTGCTTATTTCTTCAAATATCACTTTGAGACTTAATCCTTGGTTTGATGTGATGTGATTAAGTGTTATACCTGTGTGACATGTCCAGCAATGTATCTTTTTAATCAAAATTACATGAGCTTTTCAATAGTCTGGCCTTTAAATGTGAATCGTTTGGTGTTAGAAAAGGTTTATTAGAAGCAGCCTTCATCTGTTTGTTAGTTTATGCCCTCTACTGGGCGTCATTGTGAGGATTTGTCTGTATGTCCTTGGGTGAAAGTGTGTTCATGTGTACGTGCGCACCTGATCTCTTGCCAGCTGTGGTCATTAGCCGGAGGGCTGAGCCTGTTTGGACATGCAGGTCAGAGTTCTGATCTAATCCGGAGGATCTGTGTCTGATGAGGTTTCCACTGTAAACAGAATGGCCAACAGGAGCCATCCGCAGAAAATCATAAAGCCACCAGGCAGTGGGCAGGCAGGCATTAGCGCAAGGGTAATTGCTGTCCCAACAGCAGGCTACTGAATGACATCTAATATTGTCAGGAAGGCAGCTCACCATTATCTGGTGGGGAATAAGAGCTGTTTTCTGATGGCCACTGAAGTCCAATTGGGCTAGAAAATGGTCCATCATACACTGTGGCCAACCAAATTAGTTCAGTATGTTGTGCCTGAGAAAAGGTGCGGTAACTAGACTATTGATTGTCCTTGAGATTTTTCATGCATTGGTGTTTTTCATTTACTTTGAACTGACAGAAATGTTGTTAGGCCAAGGAGAAGATGTGACTGCTGCAAAAGTAGATGTTGAAACATTGCAGAGGCACACAAGTCTGATAATTGGAGGCCGTCGGTGGCATAATTTAACCTCAGGCTTCCTCTGCTTTGCAGGATCTGAATTTACCAGAATATTGTGCTTCATTGGCAAAATGTGGTCTCAAATGTACTTTGTCTTTGTTTGCAGCATGTTTCATCATCGTGCTGTAATTCATTCTGACATATTAAACCTGCTTTGATCACTCTCAGAAGAACAAACGGGCTTCGCTTTCTCTTCTTCGGCGCAATAAACGTACCAGTTCATGCTTGTTTAGTGTGGTTAAAGCTTATGAGTCAGTGGATGTTAAAAAGCATTAAATTACAGTAAGTGCATTGTGTGACCAGGTAGTTTTTCTTGAGTTCTTCTTCTACAGACCCAATCACTCAAATTCTTTTCTGATCTCATTTCTCCTTTTTTTATTTGCCAAAAAGCTCGAAACCAAGCTGCAACTCCATCTGCTTCCAGATCCGCTCTACAGCTGGTCTTCGAGCTCTAGCTCATGTGCAGATGTGATTTATGAATCTTGGCAAAAAAAATGACTTCTTGGCTATTTAAATGTGCAAAGGTCAAAAGTTTGCTTATTCTGGACAATTCCAGTGTGATTGCGATCTTCTGTATACTTAAATCCCTGCAGTTGTGCTTCATGAAATATTCAAAACTTTGATTGCTTCCCTAGAGGGTGCGGTAAACACGCTTTTTTTTTTTTTTCAAATGGCAGTCATAGTTAGACCCGCGCTCTGAAGCACCTGCAG
Organism: Cynodonichthys magdalenae; assembly: GCA_031762555.1. Taxonomy (NCBI): domain Eukaryota; kingdom Metazoa; phylum Chordata; class Actinopteri; order Cyprinodontiformes; family Rivulidae; genus Cynodonichthys; species Cynodonichthys magdalenae. Next base: position 413,295 of record JARVJO010000269.1, read on the forward strand.
GCTTCTGTACAGTAGGTGCCGTCACTGTTTGAGCAACTTCAGCATGTGGTGTGCTTCATCGAGAGGAATCGTCCCCGCTGTCGCCTTTGTAAACCCAAAACACAGAGCTACCAGCACCTTTCACCGAATTTACTGCAAAGCCACTTTCATCAGTGCAACAGCAAGTAGCTAAACTGAACTCAGGAGGCAGAGTTCTTTTATCTTACCTGGGCAACATTCCAACCATAGTTTTAAAGTTAAAAGTGCACAGTAGACAATGATTCACTGAGTGCTAATATCTTAAATCTGGAGTCTTTTTCAACTATCCAGCTGTTTCAGGCTGGTTAGGGGTTTATCTTTAATGAAACGACTTCTATCACCTGTTTGTACTCACACAGCAGCGAATTAGCATCAACTTTTTTTTTTGCAGTTCATTCTGTTTAAGACATAAAAAGAAAAAGTAAATTACAAAAGTTTTTTTTTAAAAGAGCATTTTTCACACACAAAAATCACAATAAAATACATAAAAGTAGTATAAATGCAGAATTTTAAATTCAAAACAGATGAGTAAACCAAATAAAACATTATCTCATAAAACGTTTGTATAAAAAGGTGTTCAGCTGCTTTTTTAAAAAAGGACTCAAAACTGTCAATACAGAATCAAAACGTTCATTTTACAGTCGAAGTGCAACAAATTAAAAAGGGTGATCACTCAGAGTTTTATATTGAGTTTTTTTTTGAGACATCAAGTTGAAGTGCAAGGCTTTAAAGGGCAAAGCAAAAAACACTTTTGTGAAAAAGTAGGATTTAAAAGCATCATGTCTTCTTTAACAGCAGAATAGATTTGCTTTTTTGTTTTTATACTCAGTCAATCCCCAAAAGGGAAAGTCATTCTCTACCCTTTCCTATCACTCATACGATTAGAAGGCTACCATCTAAAGCACAAGGAGTGTTAAGAGTTTAGCTCAACAAGCCAATGAGTGTGTTTTTTCTCGTTTCCCACCCAAATCTTTTGCCAGTCCGGGAATTTAAATCTGCAACCCACTGATCCCAGGCTTGCCTTCTCCAACCTCTGAACCACCTCCATAATCAGACATCGAGTCTGAGTTTAACTCAAGGTAGTTATTTTTTTAACCGGTTAGTGACTTCTGACAGCCATTGGCGTAATTCTGACAGTTTAAAGAACTCAAAGTCCTTGGAGGATGTCGTCAGCATAAAAGCGATGTGAGATATAATACAGAATTTAGTGATATCATAAAATAAAGAAAAAAGAAAGAATGAAAAAATGAGATCCTTGTCATAGAAACAAATGCTCCTGATCAGCTTTAAGCAGGCTGTTAGTCAAGACAGTTTTGTGCTGATATGGAGGAAGAGGCTTCTTTATGTTTCTTAACGATTCAATCAGTCACTCATTTGGTCTATCAGGAGCCATCTGGAGCGCACAGAAACCAGGCAGAAACCCAGCACTGATGGGAAACTGGAGCTGAGGAAAAGATGGAGTCAGACTGTCAAAGAGCAGAGGGCTGCGTATCTGAAGCTCTGCAGAGGCACAACAGTAAAAGGTATGGGGGTGTGTTGGTTGGAGGAAGTTATTCAGGTGGCAGTAAGAGGAGTTGGGGCAGAAAGAGATGTGCAAAAAAAAAAAAAAGAGGAGAGTAATTCTGATTGAAGATGAAGTTAGTTTTGTAACGATCACATTGGGGTTGGGAAGCTGTCTAATTAGTTGTGTTTGAAAAAGAAGGAGGCAGGAAGTGTGCGTGCATTCATATAAATGGACAGCAGGCAGTCACAAGGGAAATTTCTCCCAGGTGTTGTTTGTTTCCTACCTGTCAAAACGTATACAGGAAATATTCAAAACATATTCAGAGAGACACCTAGTTGGTGACGGTGAACTTTGGAGGTCACACAATCTGCAGGGAAAACAATGTTTACTATGCCAATGATTTTATGCTAAGTGATTTTTTATTTATAGGAGAATTGAATATGGCCGGAATTTTAATTCTAGCAGCATGACATAAACAAATACCAAAAATTGATTTGTATGATGAAATTAAGCAAGCTGTAGTATTACTTAAAAGACTCATATAATCTAATATTCTCTGAGCTTTTCTTTATTCAGTGAGGGATACTGTACATGTAATCAATGTCAAATATATACAAAATAGCTACAGTATTATCTCTTACTAAAATATATGCAGAACTGAATAAACCTCACAGTATAAAAAAAACACTTCACCATTCCTGATTTACTGAGATTCTTTAAATTCTTTTAAGTTCTTCAATAATTGTAACCATTCCACGCAACTGATCTTTTTCAGTTAAACCTTGAATTAAAAGATAATGTAGTTTTTTCAATTTTGCTGTATTTTACTATTTACAGAGCAGCAGAGAAAGCATGGGTGTTCATTTTACTGGCCCTCTTTAAAAGTGAGGCCATCCTTCTGTTTAATGTACATGGCAGCTAAGTGGTCAATAATATTTTTTTTTTCCTCCAGCTTTATAGTCGTTTTCAACAAAAGGCTGAAGAAATGTTTTGAGCTACTTTACATGTCTGCTTTATTCACACCAACTTCCACACCAAGTTTGTTTTTATCCTTTTACAAGCAAGACAAATGAATGACATGGAGGAGTTCAAGTATCTCGGGGTCTTGTTCACGAATGAGGGAAGAATGGAGCGGGAGATCGGCAGGCGGATTGGT
>JARVJO010000269.1:416072-433834 GCA_031762555.1 Cynodonichthys magdalenae
TGAAGGCAAAAGGGGGTCCAACCCGTTACTAGCATGGTGTACCTAATAAAGTGGCCGGTGAGTGTATATACACACACACACACTGACATTGATTGTTGACTGTTATCATTAGGAGCTGCAGTGTTGTAGAAATATTGCAATATTTCCAATACAAATAGTACTAATGCTCACTGAATGTGTGCATTGACTGAGATACGTTGGATTTATGCTAATTTGTGTGTAAGGACATAACTTGAAAAAAAGAAGTATTATTAAAAAAAAGGTCTGCCCTAAAATTTCACGACCCCACTAGGAGTTGCGGCCCCTAAGTTGAAGACCTCTGATCTAAGCAGTTTGTGAAGTTTAAAAAATACCTGCAGTGATCGCACCTCCTTGACTTATGTTCAGTTCAAGATAACTGCAGAAACAATAACCATGTTATTGAATAATCACAAAAATCAGGACGTGTACGACAGGTTGAAACGAGTTTCGTCAAGCGACCCCGTTTGTGAGCCCAAGAATGAGAAGCATAAACTACGTGAAAGACTGAGCCCAGCGACTCTACAGGGGAAGCTCATTTCAGCTGCTTGTATCCAAGATGCAAAAATGCTATTTTTCTTTCACCAAGGGAAGCCAACTCTGTCTGGCCTTTTGGCCCATGTGACACTGGCTCAGCAGGAGTAAAATGCAGTGTCTCATCACACCACTGTGATGCTGCTTCACTCATTCTGTAATAAAAAGCAAAGAAAGGCCAATGCAGAAGTGCAGAAGTACCCGTTACTGTTAAAGTGTTACAGAAAAATGACAACTATAGTCTAAAACAGCTGAGGAAGCCTGACTCTCTTTGGCCTTTCAGAACAAACGCCACTGATAGAAACAAGATGTGTCAAAGTAAAAAATTGATGTCTTAACCAAAGGTTTCCGACAGAACGTTGCACTGAGACAGCACAATCAATGTTGTAATAAAATGGTTGACTAATTTAAATATTTTGTAGAGTTCCAATTAAAATGTGGACATTGATCTCTATTACAAATGTATTTGTGAGGAATTTGTTCAAAGCATTTGCACAATGTAATGACTTCCGTAAAGGTTTCAAAGATGTAATCAGAAACAGTTTCCCTCCTGTTTCACCATCTTTGGTTCCAACTGCACATTAAGGTGAGCTCAGAAAAAAAACAAAACTTGTATCTGTTAAATTAATTCTGGGTAATCTGCCTGGCTGTTAGTTATTAGTAAAACAATTTGATTGGATATTTATTCATACAACCCCGTCTCTTGGAGAATTTTAAAACTTAAGAAAGCAAAGCTATTTGAAAAAAAAAAAAAACATACAAGAAGTGGAGATAAATCTGCTTACCCCCTAAAAAGTCTGTGATGAAACACAGGAGAAAGCTTGAACAGTTTGAGTCTTTGCTGCAGCTCGTCTTGCCTGCAGTGTCTGTTACGACATGAGGATTTTTACGAACAACTCATTGAGAATTAATGCAATTCAGTTTGTTGCTTGCTGCCCAAATCTAAATGTGGCATGAAATGAGTCAAACGGTTAGAGGAGAGATATGACTCCTCTTCAGCAAATGAGCCGCCCTGAAGTTTAGTCATCTTTTTCAAAATGTCACACACAGAAGAAAAAAAAAAAAAGTACTGTTCATTATCATTGCCACTGCATGTAAACATGATAATTAGTGCAGAAATAAATCATTACCGCTAACAAACCAAAACAATCTTCAAGCCATTTTCATCCACACACAGAGAGGAGATGTCAGATGTCACAGTTTCTGATTTGTTTGTGCACGCTTTCATATTTGCTCTCAGAATCGTGTTGACTCTGTTTACTTTGGTACCACGGTAATTCCATTGGGAAGACATCCTTCCAAAAAGGATCCAAAGTTATGGAACAGGGTCTAATGCCTCTGATATATTTACACACACTAACCAGAGCTTTTCCCTCACTGAAATTAATTTTTACCATGTCAGCGCCCACCTCTTACCTCCTGGATATCTCTATTTCCTCCGAGGCCTCCTCTACGCCTTGTTAGTCTGACGGTTGACCATTCTGCAGACCCTGCAACACTGTCAACCTCCTCACAGCTGTCTAGAATCCCCACAAATCACCTCAAGCATCTCCTGCCACTCGGCCCTTAAATTCAACTCCTGACAAATTTCCAGCCCATTTTACTCCATATGCCCACAAGAATGACGGTCTGTGGTTGGCGCGGTTCTCCTGCCGACCAACTGGGGGCACTGTTGCATTTCCGAGCCTCCCCTTCCCATGTAGGACATCAAGGTGTTCGGATTTAAACGTGCCTGGTCCTATGTTTCACGTGGCTTCAGGCAGAGCCCTACTGTTCAGGGAGACTTTGGTCAGAGGTCTGCACACAATTTTCTGCTCACACACTTGCACAGAACCTTTTAGGGTGCAAGGCAGCATGCTGCCACACAGCAGAAAGAAAAAAACAAAGAACACTAAAAACAGTGGGGAAAGGGAGGGGAATCCAAGTTGAATCTGTTGAAGCTACACTTCGAGGCTTGAAGCAAATTAATATGACAATTTCTCACCAACTCTCTTGGAGACAAACACATTATCAGTCATCCTTGAGTGGTGACTTTGTGTCCCTCTTTCCTTTTTTTTTTTAATTTAAGGATGCTTTTAAGTCCTGCCTTTTTAGGCATCTGCCAGTAGAGCAGACAGAATGAAAACATAAAAAGACAAAAAAAAGTACTTCTAAACTTTGATTTAAGAGAAATAGTTTGCTGTAACAATTCCCTAAACAGATTTTGCAATTAGAATCACAGCAGCTCAGTGTCATAAAATACAATGAGTTTTTTTTTTCTTCTTTTAAGTAACTTGCAAGTCATATTCCATTCCATCCATTATCTATACCCACTTCTTACTTTCAGGGTCATGGGGGTCACTGATGTCCATATCCAGCAGTCACTGTGCGAGGGGCGGGGTACACCCTGGAAAGTCCATCACAGGGTCACACACAGAGACAAACAACCATTCTCACTCACACCTGGGGACAATTTAGAATTACCAATTAACCTAACACTCATGTTTTTGGTTTGTGGGAGGAAGCCGGAGTGCCCGGAGAGAGCCCCCACATGCACAGAGAGAACATGCAAACTCTACACAGACAGGTCCTCGGGCCGAGATTTGATCTAGCGACTTTCCTGCTGAGAGGCATCAGCTCTACCAACTGAGCCACCGTACCGCTGTGCTCCTTTGCTGAAAACAACAGGCAGCAGTAATCAGTTGTTTAATTAACTATTACTCTGATCTTCAGACAGTTTTTGCCTTTGTTATAGGATTTCACAAACTGTGTTATTTTATTTATTTATTTATTGTCAATTAATTCATAAAGAGTTGGTTTCTACTCGTCCAGATTTGCTGACTGCATCGTCATCTCTGTGTGGACATGACACACGACAGCCTTCGCACCGCGACAGTGTTATTGGAGGCGCACAAATGCCACGTTAGGCTTTTACCATTTAGTACACTGACAGATAGCTCATCCCATAAATCAGTGAATCCCTTGATAGTAATTCTGATTCATCAAACCTGAAAGTCTCGCAGGGGAGGTGTTCAGCAAGGTTATAACTGGAGTCAGAAGAGCAAAAAGCAAGGAAGTAAAACTAATAAAGAGATCATCATTTATATGACCTTTTCCTCACTGGCTGCTCAAGTTGAGACAGTTATGTCTTAACTGCACCTCGCGGTTTCTGATAGTGAAGTACAGCTAGAGAATAGGAGATTTTTTCTTTCACAACTCAATGCTAAATTTGAGAGTGAGTTTAGTAAGTTTATCCAAGACCAGTGTGCTTACAAGAATGTTGTAAGAGATCCAAAACATTGTGTTTTTTATGTTTTTATAGTGTCCACAGAAACCAGTGAGTGATAGTGTTCTTAAAGGAAAACACTGGTTTTGGCCGCCGTGATGCTGATGCTGTAAAAATGGATTCCTAAATGACCCGTCATTGCCCTCATAAATTGTGACTTTTATTCTTAACCATCCTAATAAAACAACTGCTACTGCCTCTTTTCACTGTGGGCTGTATGAACAACAACTGTAATGTTCAGAACATATTCAGAGATTGCTGCTTACCCAATTTACTGTACAAACACGACACAATCACAACTTAATGGTAGGTGCATGGGCTGACTGAATTAAATCTAATTTTGAAATCAAACTATAAGTACATGATCATGGTTTTGGTAACATTACTTAAAGCCCTGTCACTTTGTGTGAGATTTACAGGTAGTGGGGAGTGGGCTTATTTTTTATTTTATTTTTGTTTCCAGGGACAGCAATCTACCCATTTAAGGTCATCTTATCAGCATTAAAACAGCTAAATTTTATAAAATAAAATGATTTAACTGTCTAAAATAAGTATTTCAGACTTGATTTTTTATTATAGGAATGTCCTAAAAGCATTGGTGTTTTGATCATTAATGGGACAAAATACAGTAAATCAAGACACTGAGGATGTCACACCAGGGCCAGGGAAATCGACATTTTCACCATCATTAACATTACACAGACTTAATTAACAAGAGCCCTGTCACAATCAATAAATAAAGGAATCTTTGGCAATTTCCTCATTTCAACTTGTTTTTCTTATTCTGCAATAAAAAATGCACAAGTCAGACAATTTAAATAATTCACAGACAGGCTTTAAATAAACATTTAATACAGAACTAGTTTTTCAAGTGCTTTAGTTTTTTTATGCCCTCATTCAAAACGAATGCGCAATGTTTGTTGTATGATGCACTGAATGGCATTTCAGGATTCAATTTGGTGCTGGAGCAACAGTTAAAGCTGACATGGCAGCAGGAATATTACCCTGGCATCACTGCAGGACATGCACTGAGACTCTGCAGCTGCGCCCCAAATCTCCTTAACAACCACAGATGGCATGGCCACGACGGTCCACAAGCTGTTCACAAATAAAGTGACAGACAGAGGAAAATGTCTCAACTTTTCATGGGATGAAACATTTTGGCTGTATTTAACCCTGGAGAAAATAACATTGGAACACAGACAAACTTCATCCCCAGTTGATGAGCTCGCTCTCTGCTGGACCCAACAACTCGATAAAAAGAAAGTCACATGTATCCATGTATTTGTCTTGTCATTCGGGTGTTTTTCTTGTCAGGATGAATTGTAAGATTAAAAAAAAACAAGTTTAAAGAAAAGCTAAGGAGTTCAAACCTATAATATCAGTTTTAAACTAAAATCATGTACGTACTGACAAGCGCTTCATCTTTTTGGTCAAACCTCAAAAGCAACATTGCATATGATGTGGCGCTGCAAAATCTCACATCTTGTGTTACGGCCTGGCTCACAAGACCACAATAAAGAAAAGGAGAACAATACAGGTCACCATTTAAGCCCTTTAGAGGCATTTATTAAAGAGAAGAGTCTAGGAGTTTTTGTGGGCAGCAACCCCGACACCCTGGCTTTCCCCTGAAGCTGCCTCACCACCTGCCCCTCTGTCATGCACCGAGCTTCAAGCCTGGATCAGCTTCAAACAGGACCTCCACCGTGACGGCCACAAGCATAGCGTCCCACACGTCTGCCACCTCGTGCTACTGGACCTCGCCACGACACTCGGTCGATGCCGAACCAAACACAACCCAACCAGCCCACCAACTAGGCGACCGACTCGGCAAGGAATGGAAGCTCCCTTTATCAGCTCCAGGTAACCTTATGTGACCTTGGCTCCTCCCCTTCCAGTACCTTCAAAGGAAACACAGGCACTAGCAAGGAGCCGTCACTCTTGCTTGAGTACTTAGCTATACTATAATGCTATTTTTGCCCAATACCTTTAAATTTCACTGAGATACAGATATTTTTGTGTAGGCTAAGCTAGATTAGCTACATTGGCCATATTGGATTAACTCTAAAACCTAAACCAGTTATAGATGTTCATCCAGTGATTACTTTCAGATTAAAATCCATCCAGTAGATATAGGATATTTTACTGACAAACAGGGTTGATGTTTTATTAACATTTTTCATTAAAACGAATGAAATTGGAAATATTTTGCTAATAGTATAGATAAACAAACACACACACACACACACACACACACACACACACACACAAATAAAAAATGGGCAAAACCAGTATTGCTCTGCCTTCGCCTTTGGCAATAATAGTTCATGTTGTCGTCTCACAATGTCCAACTTTATAAGCATCATGGAAACTGCATGACAGTTTTGTTCACATTTATTTTAAGCAAAATAAATAAAATAAAAATAAATAAAACAAGTAGGTTACTGTTGATTTTAGGAGCACAGGAGCATCATAGCAATGCATTGTGTGCGCCCAACACAAGTTTTCTAACATCTAAAAGGATAGTCACTTGGCAACGGCACAATACCGAATCTTATCTCTTATCTGAGTCCGCAGCAGGACTTACATCAGGCAGCAATGAATTGTTCCTGCCAATAAATACAATCATTAAAACCTCCTTTTCGGTGCTGACTAATTTAGCATTCTACATAGAGAACTGGAATAACAGAATTTCAAAATGTCACAATATTTCTCCCTGGAGATCAATGCAAACAAAAAAAACTTTAAGGACGTCAGTTCAAGGTAAAAAGTAGAAAACACAACTTTTTGTGCTTTTTGTGATAATATTTCCCCATATTTTTACTATGAACATAAGAAAATGCAACTTCCAGGAAGGCAATACAAGAATGTGAGAACCAAACATTTACAAATTGTTTAAGTTGTGTTTTAAAGCCTTATTAAATCCATCTGCGTCCACACCCTGTGTAAAGCTGCTTTGTTCACCTTCTGCAAAGAGAGTGTGTGTGAGAGTGTGAGCAAGACAGCAATTTAAACTGACAGCATTATTTTTAAGTCCTCATAGCCACATGCTGTCATTGGCTGGAGACTGCACACCCTCCGGCCAAAGGTTGCAGCCAAGAAGCATCCGGCACAGAACAAAATAATAAGAAAAAAAACAAGGAAGAATGTTTACGAAAAAAGAGAGTTCCATTTTCTTCGATGGATTTTATGATAAAAAGAAATAATTCATTTCATCATATTTAAGATTTTACATGGCAGGGTCAAAATAAAATAAGATTGAAATAACTTGTAAAAACTAAATAAATAAATCATTTGAAAACAGCACTGCTTTACATATTATGCTTACTTTTTTTTTACTTGACTAAATCAAAATGCAGAAATTTGTGGGAAAAAAGTGTTCATAACTTCTAAACAGGTGTTTGCTGTAAAATGTTTCAACTAATCACTTTATCGGTCACTGATCAGTCATTATGGATTCTGACATTTACCTACTTGATTTGTTGTCAGTCTTTTTTGAAAAATACATCTTGTTTGTTGTTTTTTTAACGAATCTACTTTTAGCAACTCATCTACTTAACCTTGTAAAGTCTAATGTAGCTCTTTGTTTTGAGCAATTCCTTTTGAGCAGTGCATAGTTGCACCTCAGGGATGACTTTGCAGAAACATTCATTTCTGGGAAGAACTGTGGGCTGTCTTCAGTCTTTTACTTTTGTATTAAATTCTTCTCTTTGTAGAAATAGTCCAAGTTGTTTGAAAATGACCTTTGAATCATTCTCAGATAAATAGATTGATGGGCAGCACCAGTAGCTTCTAAGAACATTGATGTCTCTTTTTTTAACGCACACCTGAATGCTCCTGACCAACAAAACGTCCTCTTTTATCGAGGTGCTTTAACTCGCGAATGATCAGTTAATCAAATTTGATTAAAAATACTTTAGGTTCTTAAATTTTCCTGAGGTTGCACTTTTCTTTACCACTTGTGCATGTTGTGTTCAGTAAATAAATGCTGCTACTGTAAAATGTCTTGTAATCTTATTGAAAAAGTTTGGATTTATAGTTTTTAAATTTGGTGAAGACCAGATGATTTAATGGCTTATTGTTAATTGTGTTTTTGGCTTTACAATCAAAATAAAGTGTTTTTTTTTTTTAAATGAGATGACACATGTTAAATGGCTGTATAGATTGTATGGTTTTTCTATAATTACACCAATAAACTTTTGTTTGTTTTAAAATTTCTTATTGATCTTTTTTGAATCTGAGAGCTGCAAAGATAAACCAGATGTAATTGCTGCCTTTTCTCTTGGGTGGCAAAATGGCACTCCCCCGCAGCCTCTTGTATATTCATATCACTATACAGTACAGATATTGTCGGTGTCATCTTTGCAATAACAATAAAGATTATGGCCTGAGTAGTTTAAAGACTCCCTTCAGTGAGAAACAGCTGGTTTTAAATCTTCTTCGCACATTCATACAGATCTCGTTATTCGCTGCAGGACATGGTATGATCATAAACTGTCAACATCACTGCTGAGCATTTTTACCTTGCATATGGAATGCATCAGTAAGTCTAAAAAGTCTAAGATTTAAAACAGTCAAGGTTACAAAGCTAAAAACCAATATTACAAACATTTGGGCTAATTCTGTGACTCAGTGCTGAAATATGAAAAAAATATATATTTTACTCTTTTTAGTTTAAGTATCTCGGGGTCTTGTTCACGAATGGGGGCAGAATGGAGCGGGAGATCGATAGGCAGATCGGTGCTGCGTCTGCAGTGATGCGGGCGCTGTACCGGTCCGTCGTGGTGAAGCGAGAGCTGAGCTAGAAGGTGAAGCTCTCGATTTACCGGTCGTCTACGTTCCAACCCTCATCTATGATCACGAGCTTTTGGTACTGACCGAAAGAACACGATTGTGGATGCAAACGGCTGAAATGGGTTTCTTCCATAGGGTGGCTGGGCTCTCCCTTAAAGATAGGGTGAGAAGCTCGGTCATCCTGCAATAGATTTAGCTATTTTTGTTCTTAAATGATTAATATGAGCTCTCCATGTCAGCTTTTCATCAATGATGACACCCAAAAAATCTCAATACCATCAACTCTAAATAGAACATTGACAGTTCTCTTTCCATTACTAAATATCATATAATTAGTCTTATCCAAATTTAATGATAGTTTATTAAGTTGAAACCAAGTCTGTTTTTTTGTCAGGATATTGTAAGGTGGAACCCAAAATGCAGACAGACTCGATGACAAAAAACAAAAACTAGTCTATTAAATAACAAAAGAAAAACGATGGAGTGGCAGCAAAAGACAAAAATACGACAAGGACAATGATCCAATGGCGAAATAGAGACGAGAGACATGTTAAATACTACTGAGGATGATTGGGGAGTGGAAGCACCTGGATGATTACTGACTATGGACAGGTGAGTGAGGCAGGCTGGAAAAACACTAAGAAGCTGACTGAGGGTAACTTGGCACAGGAAACAGAAAACAGGAAATGAGAAAATAAGACAATACCAAACAATGAAAAACAGTCCAAAAAAATAACAAAAAGAACTATAAAACAAGAATCATGACAATTTTAACAAATTCTGTTTGCATCATCTTCAACATCCATTCTATATTTTTACCAAAACAAAAAAAAGTTTAAGTTAATTAATATAGTAGTGATAAAAGATGCTAACTTGATCATGAACTCACCCAGATGGTTTTAACTTCTGAGCTAAAGTTTCTCCGAAGTGTTCAGGGCCTGACATGATGAGCAAGTTATTATTTTTCTTTCTCTTCTTATTACAGTCAAAAAATATTTTCCCATTGATCTTCAGCATAAAACACCTTCCATGTGCTTTTCTTTTTGATTCACAATAAAAAAAACTGGCACATTCTCTCCAAACCCAGACACTTAGCCCTTTGTGCACTTACAGCTTCCATTTCTCAGAAATGTGTCATCCATATTTGTAAGTGTTCAGTCTGCAGACCACAGTGCACACAATGAGATTCAGCCTTGGTGGGAGTGACTCACTGCTCAACATTATGTATACTCACTCTGTGGCTGAAATAAACATAGGCTATAAATCAGAAAATTGGGATTTTTGAAGTAGCCTGTGCAAATAAGGCTAAATCTTATAAAAAAAGTACTTACACTTATCATGACAATTGTATAACAAAGTAAGATGCTACAAGCATATTTTGATTTTATTTGTATTTTGTGTTTAACTAAATTAACCTTTATGGCACATTTTATAACATACAACACATGGCTGTTAAAATGCCTCGTCACAAAACAAAAGCCACATTTTGAATTTATTACATCGCTGTAATCGAAGATGTTCTGATTGAATATTGAACAAACGGCTGACATATTTAGTGTTGAAATGCATTCAATTTCAATTAATGCCAGCATGTGGACCTGCATTTTGATTTCCAGTCAACCTGCTGGTGGTTGAGGTTTTAAAAAAAAATTTAGGATTATATTTCAGAGAGTTCTTTCAAATGTTACATTGATCAGGAATTTAATTGTTAAATTTTGACAAAATTCAGTTTTTGCAAATGTTTTAATCAAAACTCTATATATGTTTCTCCACAGACCACTAGACTTAATCCTCGTTTTGGTATGATGGGTCACATATTGGGTCTAATGAGTTTTCATCATAAAAGTAACCACAACTCACCACAAGCACACTTGCATACAGGGGTGGGCTGGGGAGAAAAAGTGGCCCTGGAGTTCCTGACAGACTGACCCACTTTCAACTCCTGATTTCCACCAAATTTTATATTCACATGTTTCTTAAAATTTTTAATACATATCTAACCTTCTGAAGACCTTTGTTTTAAACTGGTTGTCTTTATTCAGACAGACTAGATCTTAGGTTTCAGTTTTAGTTAAAATATATATTTATATTTTTTAATTTCTCAAAAACAATGTTTTTATATAAGTTTTTGACCACTCCTGGCCCCTCCCACTGGTGGCGCCCCTGGTATTTTTCCACTGAGGAATGACATGACGAGATGGAGCTACAGCACTTTGCATCTCTGTTGGATGTGAGACACACAGGTTTAATTTAAAGTTTGTGGCACTTAAAGGGACAAGAGTTTTCAGATTTATGATATTTAAGTCATTAATAAACATCAAAGCAAAAGCATGCTGAGTGACAACGGGGCTGAGCGAGGCAGCACCTCCACAGCTGATTCACTGGCGGCCCATCGGCCCACCTAAATCTCCAGCAGCCTTGTGTGCCACTCTGCCCCTGCTTATATATGAAGATGTAATACAATGTTTAAATTATTGATTAAAACATAGAAATATGTTTTTCAATCAAAATTGTTAATCATTCATTCAAAATATTTGTCCAGTATAGATTTGATGATTTTTATTCATATATGTTTTAGGCCCCAATCACATCTTCTTTACATCAGTCTTCTCAGGCAACAAAAACAAAGTAAGATGAAATGATTGCCTGACAGATTTTGGGAAACAATAAATTGAACAGGGACCTTCACTCGTGACGTCACATATCATTTGCATAAATTATCTGCGGTTAGGGTTAGGGGGTTAAAAGATCGGACAGACGGCGTGGATTCTACGGTGTTAATACCGTAACAGAAAAAGACGTTCCTAGAGCAAATTTCAGCACGTCAGTAATCACAGGAAAGTTCATTTGAAAATTTGGCTGGAGGGTCGAGGTCTTCGACAGACTCGGCAAGCGAGCAAAATTGTTAAAAAGGTTGGTGTTTCTACGAATGTCTTAAAGCTTAGCTTGCTGCATCTTTTGTCTGTGTGTGTATTTTTTTTTATCACTGGGGCCACCGCTTCTGCATCATTTAAACAAATCTATTGGTGATGTTTAGAATTTGTGTAAATATAATATCACTGTATGTGCGACTGATGGCAGTAGATCGCTGTATTTGAGGCTAGCATGGATGCTAGGAATAAAGCTAGCTTTAAGCTGCAGTAAAAACAATAAGGTTTACTGTTTATCAACAGAGTGTGCAGAGATAGGATCCAGGTGGTCCAGTGTTGTCTTTAACCTCAGATTTAATGTCCGGAGCAGATGTTAAGTCTTTGGTTGCACTTTTTTCCTGTTAAATTCAGTTCGTTGCATCACATCTAGCTGTTAGCTAGCATCTTAGCTTGGGAAAAGTAATCAAAAATACACCTTCTATGAGGGCACGATGTCTATATCCAGAGTCACTGTTACAAGAATCATAGCACAATGTTTTGTGGTCATTCTGGTGAAGTTTGATGTTTTCTCAAATTTATTTTAGTCTGAACACAGCTGGACCGGCACAGCGCCATTGAAATCAATAGAACTTCTACGAGCGTTTGTATGAGCATCCATGTCAATCGGACATAGTCACGTGACTCGTGTTCTAGAAATAGCCAGAGTGAAGGTCTCCATTGGATTGAATCTGTTAACTCATGTTTTGTGCACTAAAATGTTCTTGTTTTTGTTTCAAATGATTGCTTTCACAAAGTAAAATGTTATGTTTTTGTGCCAGACTGCTTTGCATGTCATATTTGTTTCTTATGTAACCAAACATAATGAGACCCGGAGAGCACAAGTTTTTGCCAAATGTAGATATTTTGTAGCAAACAAACAAACATAAATGCAAGCTCCCATCATGGATTTATCTGCTGTTCTTAACAAAGAAGATATTCATGTTAGGCACTTGTGAATACTTAATGCTGCCAAGTTTTTCCTTAAATTTGTTTGAATACAAATCAAGCAGACTCGGAGGTGCTTAGGGAGTTGTCGGTTCATCCTAAAGGCTGTGAAATCACATTATCCCATTGCCATATTTCCAGAAGCAGTTTGGGCATAAAAGATTTAAATTTGTGGCTGCAGCGATGTAAAATAGCTGTGTCAGCCTTTTTTTATGTTGCTCTTTCCAGAAAAATTCAGCACAGTTATAAAAGATAATTTGACGACACAAGCAGTATTAACAATAAAACTAGCATCACCTGCTTTACTTACAGACATGAAATGACACAGAAGGTCATGTTTTTGTCATCTTTTTTTTTTTCATTGTGGCACATTACAAATAAAAGCCTTTGGCATTCTAATTCTGAAAGCCTTCCAAAGCCATTACTGTCATTGTCAACAAAGTCTCCGAGAAGCAAAAGGGATCCTGTTTGAAACCTCTTAAATATACTCCTGAGGTGGAGCAATCATATTTGCTGACAGGAACAATCACCACATTTCAGTTGAGACTATACAGTAATTACTGCAACATTTAACCCATTATTGGCTTAATTTTCTGTTCACCAGAATCAAACTCCTTGTAACTGCCACTCAAATGAGATGCCTTTGCAACGTTTCTGGGCATTTTGACACATGACAGAATGAATAGTGACACATTTGCAGCTACAGAGTACATACAGTACACTGTGACTCACAGAAAAAAGAGCACAACCTTATATAGACGAGGGCACCATGAAACACAGACTGTGAAAATAAAGGCCATAAATATCACTCTCCAAGCATACAGCAAGACTGCTTGTCAGCAAACAAATTGAAAACTATCATTTCATGCAGTTACTCCCTTATTCTCTTTCTATGGTAAGGCTGTATGTATAATGCACAGGGCTGTCACTCCACTGCTCGAAAGAATACACATTGATGAACCCTGGATGTCAAATTCACTTTGAAGTTCATGCATCATGTTGCAGGAGTCCTACACAGTCCTCAGCACAAGGAGGGAATGTAAAGTAGGTTAGAGGATGGTGTTGTTACAACATGTGTCTTGCAGTTAAAACAAACCCTGCTGGACGCAGGTCTGCAGGTTGCACAGTATGATGACATGACTGCTCTGACAGTGCATGAGTACTTTTGAATTTTGCACCTGAGATCTATGTTTTTAGCAATTTGCGGGGTCGACATTTGTTCACACTGCAACATTTGTTGTCCAGATTGCCTTCGTGTCCTGAGGGAAACATATGGGAAAACTGCAAATAGCTAAAGAAATGTGGATTGCCCCTAAATATCTTATCATCTTGCTTGTCTATTTGTTTTCCTTTTTGTGTTAAGCTGCAATTAATCTGCTAAACTATCTTTCCCGAGTCCGTTTTCACTTCCAGTTTCTGAGAAGCCCCTTACAGTCAATAGAAGAATCAACACAGGCTGGGCAGGATAATCCCCATTGTGCTAATCTGAATGACTAGCCTCTGGGAGGCCACAAAATTGACTCACTTGAAAAGTGAGCTTTGCTGCTCAGCATGGGCCCCCACCCCACTCCAGACCCAACCACAAAACATAAACAAACTGGCTTCTAGATATCTTGCCTTTTAGAATGGCATCACCTCACAAA
The DNA here is from genome assembly GCA_031762555.1 of Cynodonichthys magdalenae. Taxonomy (NCBI): domain Eukaryota; kingdom Metazoa; phylum Chordata; class Actinopteri; order Cyprinodontiformes; family Rivulidae; genus Cynodonichthys; species Cynodonichthys magdalenae. Next base: position 430,181 of record JARVJO010000269.1, read on the forward strand.
AGCTGCCATGATCCAAATCGAAAGGGACAACCTTAGGCCCGAAAAGAAGTGAGTCATGCAGTTTTGTCCATATTCTTCCCTCCAAACAGGAACATGACACATTAGCTTCAGGAAATGTTAGAATGACAAAAATAACTTCAGGAGCAGCAAAATGCTTTACAGAAAATTAACAAACACATTGCACCATTTTCGTGTGCAAATTTTATGAATAATCACCACTAGGAGACAAACAGGTTTGGACAGCTCTGTGTGCAGTGATATTCATATTTAAATTAGCTGACATTATTTTTGCTGGCATATAAGATGAATAATAATTTTGTTCAGATAGACACTTTTTTTAAATGACTGAATATCTGCCCTAGGCTGCTCGGCACATTCGCTGGTCCATGTGTGACAGTGTTGTTCGTAACTTTAATATTCCACCTTATTTTTGCATTAATTAACAGCACAAAACCAGCACCACTGCAAATTAATCCTCTCCCAAAAAGAAGAGCAGATTGTAATTTTGTTTGTTGGCACCATGCAGCAAACCAGTCTGCATTCCATTTTTAACATGGCTTCCGACACCCAAGTGTAAACACCCAGTAATCCCTCATTATCACTTTGGTTCTTCACAGCACCCAGTTAACAAGGGGGGACTTTTTTTTTTTTTTTTTACAACAATTGAGGGGTTCTTTGCAGGGTTTACTGGGAGGTTGACAATCTCACACATACTGTCCTTCTGGCACAATCAGCAGACAGATTTTCATAGGAGTGTTTGTCTGCTATTATCACCAGAATTGAGCCATCCTTGCAGAATGGTGTGTCATGGTTGCAGCTACTCATTGCAATATACATTATGCAATTTTGGACGGTACACACTCAAAGTAAACACACACATTTATTTGCACATTATTTGCTCAACAAATCTGTATGTACCAACAAAATTATCAAACTTCCTGCAATGAAGGATTTTTTTTGGACAAACTCACCTCAGAGATTTTTTTTTGTTTGCTTTCAGAACAAACAAAATATCAAGGAGTAAAAATGTTTTAAAGATGATCTGTTTTCAGCAAATGACCAATGAGAAGGAAAAGATTCTTAAAAGTGATCCACGATTATTTGTAACATTAGACTTTATAAGATAAACATTTATTTTAACTGTAAAAATACTGTAGGCTGTTTATTTTTTATACTTTTTAAACTAAATTTTTAAAAATATATTACACGGACGAAGCCATTTTATTTACACGGCAAAGCATACCAGGTAAATGATGACGTCAACAGAGCTACTTCATGGAAGAAGAACCTTAGCTTGTTAGCTTTTGTGCTAGCGCCAATGCTATATTGTCATATATATGCATTAGCTCAGCTCTACACATTCTCTTCTTGTCACTGAGGTCCCCCGTCCACATGACAGAGAGGAGAATGTAGAAATGACTCAGCCTGCAACTGAAAATGTGAGTGGAGGACCTCAGTTTAGCTTGTCAGCCTTCGCGCTAGCGCAGAGCTAATACATATATATGGTAATATAGTATGTTGGCCTAATGCTAAAGCTAACAGGCTAAGCTGAGGTTCTTCTTCCATGAAGCAGCTCTGTTGTCCTTCATCCACATTTTTAGTTGCAGGCTGAGTCGTTTCTACATTCTCCTCACTTTCAACGCTCTCTGGTTTCATTTAAAAGAGCTGATCATCAGATATTGCCCAAGATTAACCTTCAGGGTGGATAAAGCTTGCTCACAGCCTCGCACCGATGACCTAGTCAACATCATCATGTATGCTTTGTGTGTAAATAAATAAAAAGGCTCCTTCCGTGTTACAATATATTTTTTTAAATTTACAAAACTAAACAGCCTACAGTATTTTTAGAGACTATATTTTGCAGTTAAAATATATGCTAATCAAATAAAATCTAATGTCACAATTCATCATGGATCCATTTCAAAATCATTACCATCCTCTGATCACAAACATTTAAAAAGTGAAATATAAAAGGTAGATTGATGTACAACATCTCTTAACTTTTAAATAAATTCCCGGACTTTATTTTCAGTTTGTTAAAAATGCATTCTCATTGTCGTGTTCTAAAAAGAAATACTTTTTTTGTGTCCCTTTTGCAATCTGTAGTTAACTTTAATGTTAGTCTGAATCAGGGATAACCTTCAGTTTGTCATAGTTAATCAATGAATCATGCTTCCCAGTCTTTGTCTCCAATTTGTCTGACCTACTTCATGCAACAAGCAGCTAAAGTTTACTTTTTTCTTAAAAAAACAGTACAGTATGTTATGTTGTACTGTTATCCTCCACTGCTGCAAAGTTCACACTGAACTTGCACTCCATTTTTATATGCCATTTACATTCCACCATCGTGTGGTTGTGTACCTAAAATCAAGCTCAACTTTGTTTTGCCTGGTGAGAGAAATGTTTTTGAGCCAGACTTGAGGGGGAAACAACATAGCTCCCTTTATAGGAAACTGCTGAAAGTCCCATGGGATGATTATTGTTTGAAGAGGTTGGAAAGATTTGACTTGTTGACTGAGAAAGCCATTCCCTCTAGAACTGAATGCAGAGAAAACACTTTTGCTGCCAATCCCACATGGCAGCCAATCATTTGACAACTTTGGAATCCTGCTGAAAATCAATGGCAGAAAAAAAGCAAAAATCTTCCACCTGTTTTTTTTTTCCCAAGCAGGAAAAAACATGCTCACAATAAAAAAGCATTTAGTCGTCCATTTTTCCCTAGAGGTGGATAACATCCACAATGGTGTTTACAGAAATACAACAGTTTAAACACAAAGCTGCTTTTTAACTATTTGACCGGAGTCGAAAGGAGTTAATACTTTTCAAAGATAAAAAATGATAGTGACTTGAAACAAAGCACAGACAATTATTTATCAGACCAAAGAAAAAGGGTGTTAAACAAAAAGACAAAAGAGCACTCAAGTGCACATTTAAAAGTTTACAGTGAGTTTTATATTATGTTTCAGAATGAGCTTAAAATTAGTTAAAAAAACTTTTAAAAAATGGTTCACTTGTTTTCTACAAACAAAAAAAGTACCACACAAACCTAATAATCGGTAGTGAATCAGTAAACTTTTGGCAGCATAGCAGTTCAAAGACTGTTTTGGGCTCAGGTTTAGACTCATACGTGAACTGATATTTCCCCTGAAGCCATTCTTTTTTTTGTTTTCTGAAGTTGAAAATTTGAATTGTTAAATAAAACAAAGCTTAAAGATCTTGAGCATGATGACAAAAAGCTTTTCTTTAAAGCTATCACAATTTTCTCTGCGTTGTCTTTTTCTTATCAGGCTCCTATATATGCAAAAGAGAACATGTTTTGGAGGCAGATGCAGAACTTCTAGTAACACGTTCCAATTTATGTTTCATTACATTCAAGGGTTTTACTTCTTGTAGTATGATTACCTTTTAGGTGGGTTTCTGGCGAATTTCAGCAAGCTGTATTTGTCCTTGGGGAATGATTGAAAAAGACCTAAATACAGGAGGCAGGTGGGAGCATTTTATTTGAACACAAACTAGGACCAAAAAGCTCAGGATGAACAGAGTTTTCGACAAATGAAGGAGAAAACCAGAAAGTAAGCATATATATACACTCACCGGCCACTTTATTAGGTACACCATGCTAGTAACGGGTTGGACCCCCTTTTGCCTTCAGAA